>CM033107.1:12393911-12449718 GCA_019321725.1 Paulownia fortunei | reverse complement strand
ACATTAACTATCCACACACAAACTTGAGTATGCTTATTATAGAAATGTACTGACTTTTAAATGACTAAGAGTTAAACTCAACACTTGTTTGATTTCATTTCTATATTACTTTGTTACTTCCTAAGAATAATAGCTGGAATATAGTTATCATAGTTGTTTGTGGGTATCACCGCTAGAAACCCTCATGAGGCTATTACTCATCCTCTATGGGCCACCTATGGATTTAAAGACTTGTTGCATATGCAAAATACAATCGTGATTTCTTATTAAAGTGGATTAGTTTAGGTTAAGTGTGGGGGAATTTGATAAGTGCATATTTTGATATATTTTTGTATCAAATTCTTTATAATTTTCTTGCTTTATTCTTGTTAATATTATTATTTTATTAATGTTTTCTGTTAGAAAATCAATGAATATAAAAAGATCAAAAGAAGCATATTTCCAAACTTGTGCAGTTTTTGTATTTTGAGCATAACTTCATGATCAAAAGACGTATGGACCTAAATATTACTTTATTTGAAAGATAAGAGATAGAACTACAACTTTTATGTTGAAAGCTCAGCCTAATTAAGTTTTGATTATAGCAGAAAGTTTGTCCAAGTGCTTGTACAAAATGGATCACCAAAATTCAGATTAAAGTTCAGCCTAATATTGACTTATTTGACCAATTGGGTCATATCTCTTAGGCACAAATTTATGTTGGACTGATATTTGGATAAGTTTATGCAGACAATATGGTGAGAAAATGTGTCAAAATGGTAAAAATATAAGTTATAAAGTGTTGTTGCTGTTAAAGGACGACTCTTGGACATGATTTGGTAATTTGACCATATCACCCCCATCTAACAGCCAAATTTGACACATGATATATGAAAATATATCAGCACCAAAGGATCTAAAATTTTTGTTCTTTATTCATTATCAAAAGTTGGTTGTATCTGACCTGAAAACGTAATTCAATCGGGTAGGTGAGAATTTTGTGGATTTGGTGTAACAACTTACCAACTCTTGGCAACTAGCATACCACTTGATTAACTCCTCTATTATTTGTTTGGTCTCTAGCATACTCCAAGTATAATAAATAGACCATGTATTAAGCTCGTAAGAGGAGGGGAGGGGTAAAAGGTTTTTTTAAGCTAAGTTTTCTAGTATGTATGTTTTCTGGTAATGTAAATTTTCTAATAGTAATAGAAACGCATTTTCTAGTTTCTCTTCTATTTTTAGTCTTTCCTACTTTTATTATTTCTTTTGCTGAGGAAAAAGGGTGAACCTTTTGATGGAGGAAGATGAATGGTTATAAGGATAGAAAATATTTAAGTATGTTGTATTATTATTTTGAGTTTTGATCTCCAATGGCACAATAAATACTTATGTTCATCTATCTTATTGTACGGTTTTACCACACCAACTACTAATGTGAAACCTTGATTTATTATTGAAAAAAGTGTTCATAAATGCTTGATCCCATAAATAAGTGTTGTCGTTAAAGTTATTCATAAATACTTGATCCCATAACCTATACTTAAGTTTACAACCTTAAAGTTGTAGCAACGCATATGATGGTGATCATGGAACATACCTCTAAGGCTTTGGTCTTAGATAATTTCCAGTTTGAGGGTTTTCTTTTGAGACAGAATATCAAATAGCCTAGTAAGACTCGCGCATATAATGCAAGCTCGTAAAACGAGGATGTCGCATTCCATTAGCATTACCATATAAACATAATTGCATGTATGTGGGTGCTTGCTAGAGAACAAGTACACTAAATATAGCCCGCAGAAAATTCTTAATTTGAGACTTTGCCTATCGAAATAAGAATTTTTATATTGCAATAATGCATGGCTAGTACTCGAACTTAAGGCACAATGGTAGCCTTGTGTGTATTCTGCAGCATTTTGATATATTTTCTAATTGCATGACAATCATAAAGGAGGTATGTTGGATGTTGCACTGGTGTGCATGGAGGTTTGTCAGTGCCCAACATAAAATTTGACACTTGTCTCTTATTTAATAAGGGAATCTCACATGACGGGCAACAGAGCGTTGGTGCACGCGCGCACTGGCAATAGTTGTGCCATTTGTTGCGCCATTTTTTGGGTCCATTTTATTTTGATTTTCTGGAATTTTAAAATTAATTGTTAATTTTAATAATTTATGAAAAAATTCAAAGAAAAATTAGTTTTCAAGTAATTAAAAATTATCCTTGGTCAAAAATTGCATTAAACAACTTGGTATATTTACATATTTTGATAATAGCATATGATGTTTATTATAAGCATGTATGGGATGATCATGAGCAATTGGACCAATATGATTAGTTTTAATTAATGTTTTTAGGTTTTAAAATGGGGTCTGCGAACCTCTTATTCCATCTATTTAAAAAAAAAAATTTTTTTTGCAAAGAGAGTAGAATAGGTGGTGAGGTTTTTCTTTTTCTTTGGAAGACAAAGAAGAATCAAGAAGGAGGTTCCAATGAAGGTCCATGATTGTATGGAATACAATTATGTAATAGAATATATTTTATTCTATTTTATTACCCTTAAAGTGACCTTAGGTTCATTTTTGGCTCAAATGGACCACATAGGACTAGTTCATGATCATCTATTTATTTAAGTATGTATTAAATACATGTTTAGGAATTTATTTAATACTTTTATGCTTACGCAATGATATTATGATGCCATGCATTTTAATAATAATGAGGTCTTGGATGAAATTAATCCCCACTTAATTTACAAAATTAAGTGAAAGAATTTTTAATAAAATTTAATTTCAAACAAAAATGGATAAGTTAAGTGGGACCTTTCATTCCATGCCTACCATCAAAGGTAGAGACATGATGACTGCTACCGTACTTGATCACTGGCTATGAGTCGTGGGTTAGTCTTATGTTGGAAAGCTGTGATCTCTAACAAGCATAGAGATGCTTGTGGGATGGAATCGTTATTTGTTTACCATGAGTCATGGGACATCTTGATGCTCCATCTACATGATTATTTGATGGGTGTTGTTTAACACTAGTACCATATAGGCTCATAAAATTAGGGTATATGGGAAGAGGTCAGGCAAAACAAACTTGAGGGTTGTATAGTGATACAATCGTCAAAAAATTGACTATCGATAGAAATATTTCATGGGCTCATAAAATTAGGGTGTGAAATACTTTCAGTAGACCTCAAGCCCACTAGGAAATTCGATTTCCTAAACTTCCATTAGGGATGATGGAATTCAAAAAAAATAGTGGGAGACATTAAGTATTAAAGGCCTTATATTAAATGAATATGTTTTTCCATAGTTTACTTATTTTCTGTTTCATGCATGTTTTGTAGATTTTTCTACTCTAATGGTGAAGAATCCACTTACAACAATCACTAAACAAAATAAATTAACTAGAGCAAACTTTGTCGATTGAAAAAGAAACCTTAAGATAGTCATTCAATCTGAGAAGAGGGCATATGTCCTCAATGCCACGCCTTCTTAGGTTCCACTAGAGGATATTGCTTGAGAGGCTTATGCAGATTACCTATGTCATGTTGATGACAATCTACATACTCGATGCTATATGTTAGCATCGATGTCAAATGATCAAAATACTACTTATGGGATCCTCCTTCACCTACAAGAGTTATATGGTGAATGTACTCGGCAGATAATATATCAGATCTGAAAAGGAGCTTTTTAGATGTTGTATAACTGAGGGCTCTTCAGTCTATGACCATGGATTGCAGATAATAGCTCTCACTGAAAGGCTAGAATCTATTTGAGTTGTTATGGAGAACAAAGTCTATACGGACTTCTGCTGTATTCTTTGCCTCTCTCATTTGACACTTTTGTTGTCAACTTTAACATGCACAACATGGAGACTAGTCTTCTTGAGCTTGTGAACATGTAAAGATAGCTGAGTCCACCATGAAAAAGAACAAGTTAGTATTGCTTATTAGATCTTCTTCCGGATCAAAGGCTAAAAGGCCTAAGAGCGGAAAGAAGAAAGGAAAAGGTTCCTCCAAACCCAACAAGCTAAAGTGAAGGGTGGTGTCAAGAAGATTTCTTCTCAAGCCAATGAAAAGTACCATTACTGTGGCAAACCAAGGTATTGAAAGAGGAACTGCAAGGAGCATCTTGCAAGCCTGAAGAGTTCATGTATATATTTTATTGAAGTTAAATTATCTGTTAACAATGCTTCTTGGGTATTGGATACCGATTGTGGCTCACATATCTGCAATGATTTGCAGATGATGACATAAAGGAAATGGAGCAAGAGTTGTTGCATTATCTATAGTCACCGTTAATCTAGCTTTTGAGAATGGTTCTGTAATAGTTTTAAGCAATTATCTTTTTGTTCCAGCTATTGTGATAAAGAAGGTTTTAGATTTATCATGGAGAATGAAAATTGTTCCATTTTCAAACATCCTAATTTTATCTATTTGATTTTCTTGATGAATTATTTATATACTGTTACTCCCCATAACTCCATTTTCATAATTCAAAAAAATAAAAAAAATTAGATAATCATATTTCCATGAGCCTATGACAAGTAAGATTAGGGCATATTTTTGAGAAAATAATTAACAAGTTGGCACAATTGCATGATCTAAAGAACGAGCAAGAACTGTTAACATGTGGATCTTGAAAAGATGACCAAATCTCCATTTGTTGGACAAATGGAGCAAGGCAAACATTTATTGGAGAACAAAGAAGAGGGACTCCCCTTAGATTATGATCCAAGAAGCTAATGAGAGGCGATGTCTAACATCAACTCAGAGAAGTGGCAAGAAGCCATGCAATCCGAGACAGATTCTTTATACTCCAACAAAGTATGGACCTTGGTGGACCCACCACAGAGAATTATTCCCATTGGCTACAAAGAGGTCTACAAGCAGAAGTTCGGAATAGATAGAACGGTAGCAACCTATAAAGCACGTATGGTTACAAAAGGTAATACTTAGAAATAACATATGGATTATGAGAAAACTTTTTCACGAGTGGTGATGCTTAAATCCATTCGGATTTTGCTAGCCATGTCCGTATATTATGATTATGAGATATGACAAATAGATGTGAAGACCACTTTTCTTAATGGAAATATTAAGAAAGAGATCTATATAAAGTAGCCAAAAGGATTCATATTTAGTGGGAGTGAGCAAAATATTTGCAAGCTCTAGAGATCTATTTAATGACTCAAACAAACTTCAAGGAGTTGATGAAATAATCAAAATGTTTAATTTTCATAAGAATCCGTATGAACTATGTGTTTACAAGAAGGTTGGTGGGAGTGCAGTTCTGTTTGTTATGTTCTATGTTGATAATATCTTACTCATTGGGAATGATGTAAGGATGTTGTAATCAACGAGAACTTGGTTGTCTAATCAGTTTTCCATGAAGGACTTAGGAGATGCATATTTTATCCTAGGATAAAGATCTATAGAGATTGATTCAGAGGGATGATCGGACTATCCCAGTTTATGTACATAGACAAAGTACTAAAAAGGTTTAGCATGGAGGAATCCAAATGAGGATTCTCGCTAATGAGTCATGAAGTTTTACTTTCTAAGGCTATATCTCCCAAAACACCTGAAGAGAGAGAAATAATGACTCGTATACCTTATGCTTCCGCAATAGGGAGCATAATATATGTAATGTTGTGTACAAGACCTGATGTCGCACGTGCTCTGAGTGTCACAAGTATATATCAATCCAATCCAGGAGAAGAACACTGTAAATCCGTTAAGATGATCCTCAAGTACTTAAGAAAGACTAAGGATATCTTTTTGATATACAATAATGGAGAACTAAAACTGAAGGGATATACTTCTTAAATGGTAGTGCAGTCAGTTGGAAAAGTTCCAAGCAAGAAACGACTACAGACTCAACCACTGAAGCTGAATATATTATTGCATTAGATGTAGCAAAAAAGGTGTTTAGATAAGAAACTTCATTCAAAGGTTGGATATAGTTCTATCCATTGTTGATCCAGTTATGATTTACTATGATAAAAATGGAGTCATTGTGCAAGCAAAGAAGTCAAGATCTCATCAAAAATCTAAGTATATTTTGAGACGATATCACTCGATCATA
Source organism: Paulownia fortunei (assembly GCA_019321725.1). Lineage (NCBI taxonomy): Eukaryota > Viridiplantae > Streptophyta > Magnoliopsida > Lamiales > Paulowniaceae > Paulownia > Paulownia fortunei. Next base: position 12,443,643 of record CM033107.1, on the reverse strand, counting down.
GAGATTATTGGTAGAGGTGACGTCATTGTGGATCGAGTTGTCTCCGCAAAAAATGTATCAGTCCCACTTATTAAGCCCTTAGCAGAAAAGCTATTCGATAGACATCTTGAGAAGATAGGTCTTAGATATATGGGCAATTAGAGCTACGATAAGTGGGAGATTATTAGAGTAGGATGCACAGTGTCCCAATTAGTTTAGGTGTTTTATACTTTGTTTTTTGTAAGACAATCTTATTGGGAATCATATTAATAAAAGATATTTTCTTTATCTTATGTGTTGTATTTTTATTTTTTTTTTGCACATTAGATAAAATTCTTAGACCAAATTTGGCTACGAGGCATGGTCGTACATATGATGTCGATCATGGAACATGCCTCTAAGGGTTTGGTCTTAAATAAGTTTTGAGTCGAGGATTGTTTTTTTAGATGGGATATCAAATAGGCCAGTAAGACTTGTGCATATGATGCTTGGTTGTAAGACGATGATGTTGCATTCCATTGGCATTAACATAGAGATTTAAGTGCATGTATATGGGTATTTATTAGAAAACAAGTACACTGAACATAGCCCGTAGGAAATTCTTAGTTGGAGGCTTTGCCTGTCGAAATAAAAATTTATGTATTGCGATAGTACACGGCTAGTCCTCGGACTTGAGGCAAGATAGTAACCTTATGTGCATCCTGTAGCACTTTGATATACTTCTGATTGCTTGACAATTATAAAGGGGGTATGTTGGGTGTTGCACTAGTGTGCGTGGAGGTTTGTCAGTGGCCAACATAGAATTTGATACTTGTTTTTTATTTTAACAAGGGAATCTTTTGTATTTTCTTAGTTCATGATTCAAAAACCTTAGCCAAAACAAGATGAATCTTGATTCATCAGGAATCATTGGAACTTGAAATGGAATCACCGTTATTAAATTATTTAGGGTTTTGATTTATAATCCATATCCTAGATTCAATCAAAATATTAGCTGTCGAAAGGACCATACGTGTATGGTACTCACAACTGACATAAGTTTACTCGTTATTTCACCTAAGACTAGTTTGTCATTACTTGCTAGGTGTTTTCATGGATAGTGAGGTTCTTAGAATTAAGGAGTTAATTCCAAATGGTTTAATTAATTAGATTAAGTAATCTAAATAATTGTTATTCATATGTTGCAAATGTTGTAAGCCCATTACTAGTTTAGTAGTGAATCTAAAAGGGTCACACATATTTTTGGAAGGTAACATTTCTATTTTAGGATTTTTCCAATGGTTGGAAATTAATTAGTTAATAATGATTAATTAATTAATTAGGTGTTCTATTTAATTTAGTGGTTGAATTAAATTATTCAATTAAATAATTTGATTATTGAATTGGACGTAATTTGATTATGAAGCCCAATTAGAGTAAAATTATAATTAATTAATTGGATTGCTTAATATGGATTTAAATAAATTGGATTGATTCTTGGATTTTTTTAAGAAATCTAAAAATTAAAATGGATCACTTAAGAACCCCACTAGAAGATGAAGTAGATAATTAAAATAAATATGATTTATTTAATTAATATATTTATATAATTAAATATAATATGACCAATTTTTATGAGACAAAAATCAGCCATTAGGTGTTTATTTTATATAATTATATTTTTGATATATATATTTGATATATATCTATCTTGATATTATTTAAAGAGTTCAAATTAATATCAAGAATGTATACAAATTATTCTTGATGACTAATGTAGTTTTAAATAGTCCATATACATTGGAGAGATAAAAAGAAGAATTGTTGGAAGATTTAGAATCCTACCAAAATTAAACTTTGAAGTGGTTCAAAATTAATAAACTCTCCAAGAGTTGGAGAGGGAAAGAATTTTCGGCCCCTGTATACATAGGGAGGGCCGAAAAATGCATAGAGTTTTTTAGGAAAATTATTTTGTTTTGTCTTCTATTTTTCTCTCCAAGAAAAAGAAAAGAAAATTAAAGTTGTTTTCTTGAAAATCTTTATTGTTTTGTTCTTTAAAAAAATTCTTGATATTCTCTTCACTTCAAAATTTCAAGAACTTAAAGAATTAATCTTTATTGTTCTTGAAAGGTTGTTCTTGATCCATCTATTGGATTAAAGGGCAAACATTACACCGGATCTAGAACAGAAAAGTATTTTAAGAATGCTAGCGAATTCTTTTAATCGGTGTTGTTTTTCGTATTGTGGATCTAATAGAGGGGAGACACATGGATCCTTGCAAGTTCTAATAGGCAAGGAATATAGCGATTGATTGCTTCATTCCCTACATCAATCGGAGTGCTTGAAAGGTATAATCCGAATTTTTTATATTTATTTATATTTTCACCTGAATACGCACGATTGTTAGATTCACTTTCGAATCTAGGAAATAAATTAATTTAATAAATTTAAGTTTTATAAAATTTTAAATTTTTTGTTGCGCATGCCCCTACATGTATAGCGAACCCAACACTAGTGACCTCAAATGTTTCCAAAGCCATAAAGTGTCCGACAAATAAGAACTTTTGTGATGAAATTGATGCCCATGACCCGTTATCCATTGACTTTTTGCAACAAACTAAGATCGAGGAAAAAATTGATGCATACATTGTGAACTTAAAAGAAAATGAAATAAAGGACATGTTAATTTACATAAATTTAAGGGTTTGAATTGTTGGGTGGAAAAGCCTAAGTCTAATCAATTTAGATGCTTTTGATCCCTTTATTATTGAGCATGTGCAGAAAAATAGGATAGGGACAGAATTGGAAGAACGTTTTTAAAATTTAAAAGGAGGAGAGATAGAGGATGAAAGTTTGGTGGCTGCCCTTGCACACTTTTAACACCAAATTACCCTTTAAGAGGCATATTTAAGAGAAATCAAAATTTTTGGGCAAGCTAAGACCAAGGTTACGATCAACCATGCAAGGATAGACCCATGTGGAGAAATTTAAACTCCTTAATACGGGGTGATCAACGCCGATCCAAGCAATCCTTAAGAGGATGCAATGGCCGTTGGATATCTAAATTACATCTTATTTTTTCCCAAGAAGAGGTAATAAAGCCGGGCTGACGACTATAATACAAGTGCTTCTTGAGAGGCAACCCAAGGGCCTTTTCCCTTGCTTTTGAATAATTTTTTAGTTTGCTTTTATAGTATGTTCCCTTTCTAAATTTAGGCATGTTTAGCTTTCTTTTGTTTAGCTATTGTGTTGCTTTATTTATGTTTTTGTTTTCACTTTCGTTGCTTTCGCCCGTATTCTTTCATTTTCCCTTTTCTTGTTTGTAAGTTTTCTTCCTTGGTGATGTGTAGACTCTTATTATACTCCAAAGGATGCATGTCTGTGGATGCACATCTAATTGAGAGGGAATAGTTCTTTTTTGCTATGTTTTTTCTTGTTGTAAACATTTTGGATAATGTTTAAGTTACGTTTAGGGGTGGGAATTATGTTTTGTGAAAAATGTTTGTTGAAGAATTGTATGTGAATTACATATATTATGTGATGAAAGTTAGAGAGCAAGCATGTTTTTTGTTGACAAACTTGAGTAGATTCATGTCTGAGATTGATTGATTTATCTCGACTATCGATAGTCTATGATAAAACTTAATGGATATTGTACAAATTCTATAGGAAAATAAGATTGCTAATCTTGTAACACGGCGATTCTTGTGTGTAGTTATCTTTGTCATGATTGACAAATTTTTGTTGCGCACGTTGTGTTGAAATTTTGTGAATTGCGTGTTACTTGGTGTTGAATTTTGCTTCTAATGAGTCTTTCTGGTCATTATGAAGTGTTCTAAACTTGATTACTCTTTGAGACAAAATCCTAGATAACTAGCAAACTTGAAAATAATTTAAGCTATCTTTGACTCTTTTGTGCCTTTTAAGCCTACCATCATCATTATCACTAGTTACCCATTTTGCAGCTTTTTCAAAGAATGGCATATGCAATGCATATGAATAACCACCATTGAACTTCGTTTCTTGTAGCTCATTATACCTAACCTTTCTAGCCCAAAAAACCATTAATTGTCCCTAAGAGAGCTTAGTGTGACATATTGTGTGCGATTTTGTATATGGGCCATGTGAAAACATTTTGGGTATGGAAGTGAATACATTCGGGTGCATAAGCAAGAATGATGTTAATAGAATTCTTTAAAGCCTATGAAAATGAAAAGAAACAAGTATAGAGTTGTGAAAGCAAAAGAACAAGAAATGAAGCAATGGGATTCATGAAAAAAGGAAAAAAAGAAAAGAAAAAGAGGAAGAAGAAAAAATGAAGCAAAAAAGAGAAGAAAAGAAAAGTGTGGATTCCAAAAGAAAAAAGAAAGAGAATTGAGAAAGTGAAAAGAAATGAGGATAGTGAAATTCTGTGTGTGACACTTTATGTTTTCCAACGTTGTTTATCCTTACCCTTTCTTTGTAAGCCAATACCTAGGCCTTACGTTAGAAGCTTATTGATGTCCTTTTGATTTAAGATTGCTAGTGTCTATAGTAGTCGAGAAGGTGTATGAAGAACGAACCTATGGAATACCTAGAATTTCTTTGCTTAGATCATGAAAGTCAATAGTTGTATAATTCACATCGAAAATGCATGCATGAAGCTTAAACTTGACACTACACAAACATTTGGAATTCATGCACAAGTTTTGTAGTATTAGTTGATTAGCTTTATGACAAACATTAGACTTTTGTTCAATATGTTTTCTGATCAAGTTGAACAATTTATGATTGAATTATGAGCATACATTTAGTTTGATTTCAATTTTGCTTGAGGACAAGCACATGGTAAGTTTGGCGTAGTTGATAAGTTTGTAATTCAATACATTTTTCAACACCTTTAACAATATAAAATAGCATATTTTCTCACATTATGAATAAATTTGTGCACTTATCTTTCAATGTTTGTATGAAGGTGTGAGTAGATGCAACATTGAGAAAAATAGCCAAAATAAGAAGAAAATGGAGAAAAATGACTAAGGCATTAGTGCCACAGCACAAAACAGTTACGCCGCAGTGCTACCCAAAACTGAGGCAAAGACGCCTCAGCGCCGTGCAGGCGCCACGACGCCAAAGAAGAAAAAAAAAATTTAAGTACCTCATATCGTGGTCTAGAATAGCCCGACACAATGTCGGACTAAATAGAGGCAATGCGGCTTCAAGGCTGTGCAGAGTGTCTCGATGCCATCCCTGGACAAGAACTCACACTGCAATGCCAGTTTAAGGCATTGCGGCAGCAACTACTGAGCATAAAATATTCCTCAGCCTTCTTTGTATGACAAGTAGCGACCCAAGAGGCAATAAAAACATATTTCTTATTATGTACAACATAGATACACCTTCACATCACTACCCAAGTGATACAATTAACACATATATATAATTCACACATCCTATAGAAAAAAAAAATACACAATTCATCACCAATGCACACTCTATACCAAAATTCACACACTTTTTTGGGTCCATTTTATTTTGATTTTCTGGAATTTTAAAATTAATTGTTAATTTTAATAATTTATGAAAAAATTCAAAGAAAAATTAGTTTTCAAGTAATTAAAAATTATCTTAGGTCAAAAATTGCATTAAATAACTTGGTATATTTACATATTTTGATAATAGCATATGATGTTTATCATAAGCATGTATGGGATGATCATGAGCCATTGGACCAATATGATTGGTTTTAATTAATGTTTTTAGGTTTTGAGTCGAGAACTATTTGAGATAGGACATCAAGTAACTGAGTAAGACTCGCACATATGATGCATGCTTGTCAGACAAAGATGCCGCATTCCATTGGCATTAGCGTAGAGACATAAGTGCATACATGTGGGTGTTTGTTAAGGAACAAGTACACCAAACATAGCCCACAATAAATTCTTAACTGGAGGCTTTACCTGTCGAAATAAGAATTTTTGTGTTGCGACAGTATACAACTAGTCCTCGAATTTGAGGTACAATAGTGGCCTTGCGTGCATCCTGTAACACTTTGATATATCTTCTAATTGCTTGACAATCACAAATGAGGTATGTTGGGTATTGCATTGGTGTGCATGGAGGTTTGTGAGTAACTAACATAGAATTTGACACTTATCTTTTTAAACAAGAGAATCTCATGTGTTTTCATAGTTCATATTCAAAGACCTTAGCCAAGGTAAGATGAATCATGATTCAACAGGAATCATTAGAACTTGAAATGGGATCACAGTTATTGAACCATTTAGGGTTTCGACTTATAACCTATTCCCTAGATTTAATTAGGAAATTAGTTGTCGAAAGGACTATGCATGAATGGTACTCGCAACTTAAATATGTTTACTTTCTATTTCACCTAAGACTAGTTTGCCATGATTGCTTGCTAGGTGTTTTCATGGATAGTGAGGTTTTTGAAATTAAGGAGTTAATTCCAAAGCAGATTAATTAATTGTAATAATTATTATTCATAAGTTGCAAATATTGCATGCCCACTACCAGCTTAGTAGAAAATCTAAGAGGGTCACACATCTTTATGAAGAGTAACATTTCTAATTTTGGAATTTATCCAATGGTTGGGAATTAATTAGTTAATATTGATTAATTTATTAATTAAGGGTTCTATTTAATTTAATGGTTAAATTAAATTATTCAATTAAGTAATTGGATTATTTAATTGGACCTACTTTGATTGGGAAGCTCAAATGGAGTAAATTAAATTAATCAATTTGATTGATTAATTTGGGATTAAATCAATTAGATTGATTTGTGGATTTTTAAGTCCAAGCCCAAAAATTAATGTGGATCACTTAAGAAGCCCACTAAAATTTGAAGAGAATAAATTAAATAAATATAATTTATTTAATTAGCATATTTATAAATAAATAAATGTAGTGACTGATTTTTGTGGGATAAAAATTGGCCACTAGGATTTATTTAATAAATAAATATACTTATGGTATATATATTTAATATATATCTATCTTGATAATTAATTAAAAAGTTCAAATTAATATCAAGAATGTATGTAGATATTTTTTATGATTAATATAGTCTCAAATATATCCACATACATAGGAGAGAGAAAAATAGAAGAGTTGTTGGAAGATTTAGAATTTTTCCAAGATAAAATTTTGAAGTAGTTCAAAATTAACAAACTTTTCAAGAGTTGGAGTAGGAGCAAACATTTAGCCTCTATAAATAGGGATGGCCAAAAATTAGCTAGTATAAAAAAAAGAAAAAATTATTTTGTTAAGTCTTCTTTTTTTCTCTCAAGAAAAAAAAAGAAAAGAAATAAAAAGAAAAAGTGTTTTCTAGAAATCTTGATTTTCTTGTTCTTTAAAAGAAACTAGTTTCTTGATATTCTCTTTATATTCAAGTTTCAAAAACTTAAAGAATCAATCTCTATTATTATTGAAAATTTGTTCTTGATCCATCAATTGGATCAAAAAATAAAATTTACTCCGGTTCTAATTTAGTAAACAATTAAGAGGATACTAGCGAATCCTTTTAATTGGTGTTACTCTTTCATATTATGGACCTGATAGAAGGGAGACACTTGGATCCTTGGGAGTTCTGAAAGTCTAAGATATGTAATTGATTGTTTCATTCCCTACAACAATCGGAGTGCGAGAAAGGTATAATTCGAATTTAATTTTTATTTATATTTTCACTTGAATAAGCGCGATTGTTAGAATTGCTTTTCGAATCGAGGGGATATATATATTTATATTTGATAATAATTTTAATTTTTTGTTGCGTATGCCCCTACGATTATAGAGAACACAATAATATCATGTTTGTGGTATAGATGATGAATTAATTTGTGATAAGCATGCACTATGTTTTTAATGCTTCTATGATTTGGCCAATTTTGAGATAATCTTTGTTGTTGTGACTGAGACCGAAAGGTAGTGTTGCAATAAATTCGTGTCTAGTATATGCTGGACTTGGTCACCAGAGGAAAATAGGATTTAGCACACACAATAGTCATAGATGTGATTATCGAAAGCTAAAGGAAGTGACAAAGCTTAATGCATAAATAGCTAGTTAAATTTGTTATAGGGATATAATCAGTTACTTTCTAATGATAGATTTGATATGTTTCAGGAGGGAATATCATACACAACTATAATTCCTATTGTCACACAACTAAACATCAATCCTAGCCACATGCATGTGAGATTCATAATGACATAGATTTCCCTTGGTTTTAATCCATTGTTTTCCTTGGTCTTGATTGTTTGATGTTTTTCCTTATTTGTTTGTTAAAGTTTTCAATCAACTAACCAGACTTTTGACTCGATAAAATATAGTTAGATGGTCTAAGATTTGGTAGTTGCATGCATACTTTCTTGGGACACGATAACCCTTCTCTTTCACTTATACTAAAACTTGACGATGTAAACTTGTGGAATTTAATTGCACAAAAAGTAAATACATTAGACATTTATGATAGACCAAGACATAAGTGGATATTAATAGAATGAATGCTTATTTTTCTACCTCGCATTAGGAATTTTTTTGCTTGTAATTCTATTTAGGATAATCTATACACACAAACAAACTTACCATCTCAATCTATCTAAAAGAATAGATGTTTGTCACCATTGTAAATATTTAGGGCATGGAAAGAGGAAGCACAAATATTGATTTGCTTAGTTGAATTAGAAGGGGTTCTAATTCAAGTTTGCACTTTGTTGATATCAATCGTTAAGGTTGATTAATTTTTCTTTGGTTCTGGGTGCCGAATATGATCCTTTATCTGGAAGGGGTTGCAGAGGATGATAAGAAAATAGAGACTAAGAGAAAAGATGATCTTTAAGCTTGAGAATAAGGCAAGCGCTTTATTGGCTATAGGAACAATCTAATTAAGAATACGAAGGTGGTAAGTTCTTCGATTAACTGATTGAGAATTTGATTCTCTTTAAGTGAATCTATGTTGAGTTTCACCTATTTCCTCTTTTGTTTTAGGATTACATCATAGAATCAACGATATTTTTATCAAGTAAGAATGTCATTAAGTTGGTACCCAAAACATCGTATGAGATATGATGTGGAAAAGACCCCTTGAATACTTAAATAAAGGTATGAAGGGGCCTACTTTCTTAATGTAGTTAGTGGGATATAAGTTAGATGTGAAATCCAACTTATGAAAATTTGTAGAGTATCCAAAAGAATTCATTGGATACTATTTCTGTGATACCTAGGAACAAAGGAGTTTGTTTTTCTAAGAATGCCACCTTCTTGAGAAGAAGAAAATTCTATTAGAAAGAAAAGGCTAGATCATAGAGCTTGAAGGAGTTCAAGAACCATAGTTTGTCCCACATGTGGTAATGGTGCATGTACAAAATACTAAAACTTATAGTGCACAACCTCCAAGAAGATATGAAAGGATCTCAGGCCACTTATAAAATAAGAGGCTCTTGTTAGAGAGCAACAAGGAGGATCTCTTTTTTAAATATTGATCTACGTAAGGAGTAATGATGTATGACATCGATTCGGGGATATGACAAAATGCCAAGCAATCTAAAATAAACTCCATGTACTCCAACAAAGTGTTGACCTTGGTGGGCCCATTGGTGGGAATGGTTCATATTGGCTACAATTAGGTCTACTAAATATAAAATTGAAGAACATTGGGAGATGGTAACCTATAGAGGCACGACTGTAATAAAGTGTTATGCTCAAAATCAAGGTGTTGACTGTTTAGGAGACCTTTTACCAAATATATTTCTAAGGTCAATTCGGATCCTGCTGGCTATATCTACATATTATGAGTACTAGATATGGAAAAAGAATGTACATACCATCTTTCTCAATAAAGAGAATAGGATATAAGTTAAATAGCCTAAGGTCTTAATACCAAATAGAAGCAAGAAAAAGATTTGCGAGCTTCAGAGATTTGTTTAGGACTCAAAATAAATTTTCCAAAGGTGGACCAATTAATTCTCTAAGTCAGTCAAATGGTTTGATTTCCTTGGATATAAGGATAAACTAAGTTTGCACAAGAGAGTTAGTGGGAGTATGGTTATGTTTGTTGTATTTTACATTGATGACATTCTACTCATTGGATGATGTAGGAATGTTGTAGTTAACTAAAACTTGTCTTCTTCTAACTTCTCCATTAGGGATTTGGGATAAGCATCCTAGAGATTGGGATTGAGATCTATAGAGATAGATCTAAAAGGATGTTTAGACTGTCCCAAATCCAAGTATATAAACTAGATGCCAAAAAGGTTTAGCGTAGAAGAACCCTAGGAGAGATTCTTGCTTTTGAGCTATGGAATTTCTATTTTGAAATTAATGTCCCCAAGGGCTTCTAAACGAAATAGAAAGATTGACTCGCATGCTTCATGCATCAACGATTTGAAACATAAAATATGAAAATCTACATATGTGATTTAGTATCATAAAATGCCCTAAGTGTCATAAGTAGATATCAATCAATTCAATGTGAAAAAATATTGAAATCCAGAGAGATGATCTTTAGTAATTACAAGCACTAAAGATCTCTTCTTGGAGTATAGTTATGGAGAACTAAAACTAAGAAACTTCGTTTAGTTTTTAGTCCAAAGTAGATGACTTGAAGTCTATATCTAGATTTGTGTTCATCCAAAATAGTGGGATAGTTAGCTAGAAAGAGTTTCAATCTTGTAACAATCGTGGATTCCACCATCGTGGTTGGATACATCGTAGCATGTGATGCTGCAAAAAGAGACTATTTGGGTAGGGAACTCCATCCAAGTGTTGGATGCAGTCCTGACCATCGTTGATCAAGTACTAAATCATTACGATAATAATGGGGCTATTGCGCAAGTAAATATGCTAAAGTCTAATCAAAGGATCCAAGCATAAATAGATTAACGATACCATAATTTTGAAAATCATTGGTATATATAAATTAAAATGAGCATGGAAAGATTTACCTTGATAAAAAATATAGTAGACCCACTGATTTAACCCATGAGATAAGTATTTGAAGGTATCTTAAGGAAGATGGACCTTAGTATTAGGGTCATTGTCTCTATAGTAGTTGTGAGATTGTTAGAGTAATGCCCGATAAGCCAATTGATTTGGCCATTCTTATACTCTTATGAATTAATTATATTCATACTAATATCATTTAAATGATATTCTTCATTTTAAATTCATCATAAAAATTAGGTGAAAGTCCATAGATCACATATAGCTATAGGGCGTGGTCGCGCATATGATGGCGATCGTAGAATATATTTAAAAACTTGTGGTCTTAGAATGTTCCAAGTCCAGGATCATTGAGATAGTATATCAATGATCCCACTGAGACTTACGCATAAGATGCAGACTTTAAAAGAGGATGTCTTGTTCCATGAGCATAGATATAGAGATACTAGTATTTGTATGCAGGTGCTTGTTGGAGAACAAGTACACTGAACTACCCCACCTAGAAATTACCAATTAGAAATATTCTATTGTCGAATGGGAATTTTCTTGTTATGATAGTGTAATAATTAGTCCTTGGACTTGAGGTACCATTGTAACCTTGTGCATGATATTTTGCACTTTGATGTATTTCTCAATTGAATAACAATCACAATGAGTTTATATTGGGTGTAACATCTTTACGTATGGAGGTTAATAAGTGGCCAACAAATGATCCATCACCTATCTAAATGAATAAGTGAATCCCCTATGTGTTTCATTATACTTGACTCTAAAATCCTTGGCCAAGTTTGGATGAAAATTAAATATGGGGTTTTATACCTAGGAATGGGTACACAGTTATTAAGCTATTGGGGTTTTAACTAATTGGAATAAGTTTTCTAATCGTACTTGCATGGTATTCGTATTGGAATAGGTTCACACACCTAAGACTAGAAGTCATGATGCACCGCTATGTGCTTTCTATGACTTATGGGTTCTTGAAACTGATGGGTTAATTCCAAAAGGATTAATTAATTGGATTAATTAATCAAAATAATTAAAATTTTCAATTAAGTCACAATAATTGTGAGCCACGTCTAACTTAGAGTGAACCTAAGGGATCACACACTAAGTTTAAAAGAATAGAGTTCAAGCTAAAATATATCGAAGCATTGGATCAAATAAATGGAAATCAATTAATTTTGGTTCAAATTAATGCAAGGAGTTAAATCAATTTATTTAATTAAGTAATATAATTATATAATTGGAAGTGATAAGATTAGGGAGCCTATGTGTAGCTAATTAATTTTTTGATATGATAATTAATTAAGTAGGGTATAAATTAATTTAAGGATTTAAATTAAATTATTTGATTAAATAACATGGTTATTTTATTGGACCAAATATGATTAAGAGCCCTACATATGATCAATTAATTAAATTATACATTTTAAATAATAAGATTATTAATTAGTTTAAATATGATTAGAAAGCTCAAGTGGAACCAATTAATTAAGTTGGATTTATTTAATTGATATGAATTAATTAAAGTCCAAGCCCAAGCTAATTGGCTCATAGGAGGCCCATTAGGATGTTTAGTTACAAGAATTAAACTTGCCTTAGAGTTTGATGGAAATGCGAATAAAATAAGGAAATGAGCAAGTGGAAACCATATGGGACCAGGATTGGAGGAGTCTTATATAATGAACTAATTTTGTGAGGCTTCAAGAAGTAAAAATAGGCCAGCAACAAAGCAAGAAAACTGCCCCCTTCATCCTCTTCTTTGATTATTTTTTTTCATCAAAAGGTGGAACCTTTTGATGATGGGTTTAATTCTTTTTTCACTAGTTGAATTAAGAATTGAACTCCACAAATTCTATTGTAGAATAGGCTTTTGAATCTATTAGCATGGATTCAATTGGTGTGAAAAACTCAAACTTGTGGATATGCTTAAAGGAGTAACACTTAAGACTATAAACAAACTACTTCCAAGAAGAAAGGTATAGAATCAAGATTCACGAAAGCAGTTCATGGATGGATTCAAGATTTACGAAGAAGTTCATGGAGAGAAAACGATTTAGATCATTTCATGCATCTTCTACCAATGGAGTGCAAAATATGGTAATTTTTTTTAAAACATTCATGCTTTAGGTATTAGGAAACACACAATTGAGTAATCATAAAAAGCTTCTGGGTTTTGTTTTTATAACATGTGATGTAATGCTTTTTTATGTTTTAAAAAAATTTAAATTACACTATGTTTACATTTTCTAGAATCACGTGAACCCAACACGATCTCCTATCTAGCAAAATAGGTGAATTTTCTATGATTTTTGTTGTACCTGATTCTAAATTTCATGGCCTCAGTTGGGATGAGTAATTAGGAAATAGGTTTCCTAATTAGCATCGATGAATAAGGATACTTGGAATGGTTTCAAAGAAATAAGCTATTAGGGTTTCCATTAATAATCTGCACCTTAGGCTCAATTGGGAGATTAAATGATGGAAGGACTGGACTTGCACAATATTCTTAATTGGAAAGGTTTGCCTTTTAACCTGTGTCTCGGTCTTCATGGCATATTGCTAGACGTCAACCATGATTGGTGATGTTATTTGAATTAATGAGTTAATTCCAAGATGATTAATTAAGTTGATTAAATAATTGAAATAATTAAAGTTGAATATAGTCAAAAACATTGTGAGCTAACCACTAGCATATAGATGAACCGACCACACACAAACTCAGACAAGTCTATTTCTTGCCTAAGAAATAACCCAAAGGTTGGATTAATTTAATTATTATGATTAATTAAATAGGGCTCTATAACACCCACTACTCAACAACTAGATATATATTGTATAATTTAACATGGTAGACCCAGTGTGCATGCGAGTTTTTTATTTGTAACACTTTAAGAAAAGATAAATCACTTCTTACATGCACAACCCTGTTTAAAATACTTTCTTACACATGTCATGTATGTAGCAGGATCGGTATTTATATAAAAGCACTACACCCACAACGACCCAATATTTACATATTTACAGTAAAATTTTAAAAACTAAATATAGTACCAGTCTAAAACTATGATACAACAGACTCAAAATATAACAAGCCAACAAAATAGCCCAAAAGGTCGTCATCCATATATACACTCTTTCAGACACCTGTAGGAGCTCCAACCACCGCCCAGCCAGCAAAAGATGCTTCAAGCATCGTCGTACTCACCTAGAATGCATAAACTATATGACATAATGACCATAAAGTAAAGATTTTACATGTCACAGAATAATCCACAATATCAAGTTGTGCATCTTAAATGCTATGCCCATAATGCAATTTTATGCATCAAAATATTTCTCTCAAAATCATTTCTTTCTTGGGTCCCTCACCAACGCTACTATCCCATGCACTGAAAAAGGGCTCTATACATCGCCATAATCCAATGGCCAATAATCATATAAGCATGCAAATCCATGCATACTCATACGCATGCAAATTCATACGCGTGAACCTACAAATTCATGCATGCTTCGGTGCACTAGTAGTGGTCAGCAAAATATTTTTCTTTTCTCATAATCATGTCATGCAATACAAGATTTATCACAATGCTCGTATATGATATATGCAGATACTAATGACAATGCCCATGTATGTATGCTCAATGGAGAGCCCTCTACTATGCACATATGATTTATAATATTACATATAATTCACACATCTACTATGTCTATACATTATAGTTGTAAATAAATCTTTACTTACCTTTCACTTGGTTGGTGGCTTAGTCTAGATTTGTTTAGTATTCCTCTCCAACCTTAGATGTAAAATCGCCTGTAATATTTCCCAACATCAATCACCATTCCCAATTTGGTAAGTTCAAAGTACAAAATCTGATACTAAGATCTTAAATACTAAGCTATCTAGATAACAATCAGGCTTTCACAAACTAGAACCCAATATAGTCCCTCAAATACCTTAATTTATCATCTTAAATACATGTAAACACCATGTAATTGAAGTATGTCACTCTAATAGCATGTACCTAATTGTTAGAACTCAATAGTAATATGTTTAGGTTGAAACATACTAAGTTATTAAATGGGACAGATTTTCACCTCTAATTTCCTTGCTGCCACATTAGGTTTCGTAGACATTTTGACATCCTTAGGAATATTTATTCACTCTAAAAATTTTACCACACTTAGATAACATGTAAAAAAATATAACCATGCCATAAAGTTTCCAAAACACATGGGTCTAGGTCCTATAATTCAGTCCCCTTCACAGCACACCAGAACAAATATTCTTACTTTGCCAGTTTTGAGTGTTTCTTCAATATCATGCCCAATTTTAATTTCTAACCGATGAAAAATTTATTCCAATACTCTTAACCCATATATAAACATGTATATGATGATAATTACAGGTTTTATTCACATAAGATACACTTTTGAAGCCCAAAACACAAGAATACAGCAAGGTGACAGTTTCTAGCACAAGTGTTTTCTATCAAATATTTCCAACCACAAACCCTTTATTTATGCATGAAAGCCTATCTAATAACATCCTAACACATTTATAAATAATATTAAAAGTTTAATAAGCCAATAAACCTCAAAATAAATCTGAAAGTCATGCCAAACCCGTAGGTTAAGCTCACTTTACACAGTTTTCTACTTGAACTTGGTTATTTCTCCTTCCCTTTGCTTGTTTTGCCTCCTTTTTCGGTTGGAATCACTTAGGACCCATTTAGAGAGCTTTTTCCATGTATTTAGAAGCTAAAATAGTTCAGAAGAAGGTTCAAGTCGTGGCTATTAGCTTAAAAGTAAAGAATAGGTTGAGGTGCTAGCTTGATAAGTCTAAGCATGAGGTGGCATAAGCTTGAGGTGGCATGTAATGGTATATCTTATTTTCTTCCTTATCTTACAGCCCTAATCTTGTGTGTCTTAGATATTCTTATTTGGTTGCAACCTATCTTTATCACTATTCATTCCCGTAGCTAATTCCTATGTCCGTTCATTAGGTTCTTCACCCAAAAATCATCGATTATTGCCCGATTGATAAGTTTGTACACTGATAGTGTTACAAACCTATGAACTTAGTTATATAACATTTAAATTATAGTATTGTATGTCTAGTTGTCCTAAGTGTATGATTTAAATATATATATAATATTAAAATTCATGATCGAATCGACTCACTTTCTATAAACATTTCGGTGACACCTAGCACTATTTACTATATTGATATCTAAATTTCTTCTTATCTAAATAAAAATCAACCACTTAGGTTAGGGGATTCGATAATCAATATTGTGCAAGAGCTTCAAAATTATGTTTAATGATTAAGAACGCCGTATAAAATAAAATAAATTATATGATGTCATATGAATGCAAATAGCACGCAATTAATATGTAATGCATGAATATATTTGGCCATGTGAGTAGTAAGAGGCCCGGGCATCACATCCTCCACTCCTTATAAAAATTTTATCCCCGAAATTTCACTTACCAAAAAAGTTCAGGATACTTAGTTCTCATTTCATCCTCTCTTTCCCAAGTGGCCTCCTCTACCAATTGGTTTCTTCATAACACTTTAACCAATGGAATCTATTTATTTCTTAGCTGCTTCACTTCTCATAACAAAATTTGTACAAGCTTTTCTTCATAGCTCAAATCTATCTTTAATTCCACTAGTTCATTCTTCAAAATGTGAGAGGGATTAGCAATATATTTCCTCAACATAGACACATGAATTACATTGTGTATTTGGGACATAGATATTGGCAGATCCAGTCTGTAAGAAACATCACCAATTCTTTCAATCACAGAGAATGGGTCAATGTATATGGGACTAAATTTTCCTTTCTTCCCAAACCGCATGATGCCCTTTATTGGTGCTACTTTCAAAAACACCTCTCCTATAGCAAACTCCAACACCCTTCTTCGTTGATTTGCATAACATTTCTGTCGATTTTGAGCAGTTTACATTCTTTGTCAAATCTATAACACGGCTTCTGTCATCTCTCGAATCATATCTGGGCCTAAACGTTTCTTCTTACCAACTTCATCCTAGTGTATCGGAGACCTACACTTTTTGCTATACAATGCTTGGAAGTCTAATATATAGGCTCTGAGCATATCCTCCAACATTTGTATTATTTGTTTAGATTACCCATCCGTCTGAGGATGATATGCTGTACTGAATGATAACTGTGTTCCCAAAGCTTTGTGTAAACTCCTCCAAAAAGCAGACAAAAATCTTGAATCTCTATCAAAAACTATAGACAATGGCACACCATGAAGTTTGACAATCTCCTAAACGTATAATTAGGCATAGCGATCCATGGAATAGGTAGAACATATGGGAAGAAAATGAGCAGACTTGGTCAATCTGTCAACGATAACCTAAATAGCATCATGACCCTTAGTAGTCTTTGGCAAACCATTTACGAAATCCATGGTGATCCTTTCCTATTTCCATTCTGGAATAAGTAGAAGTTGCAAAGTCCCTACGGGTCTTGATGTTCGGCCTTTATCTGCTGATATGTTAGACATTGCTCCACATACTGGGCAATATCCTTTTTCATACCCGGCTACCAATAATGCATTTTCAAGCCTTTATACATCTTGTTAGCCCCTGGATGTACTGAATAAGGGGTTGAATGTGCCTCTTTTAATATGTCTTCCCGAATGTTATCAATATTTGGCGCACAAAACCACCTCTAAATTGTAAAATATCATTGTGAGTCATCTTAAATTTAGGAGACTTCCCTGTAGCAACATATTTTCTCATATTGATAAGATATTCATCATCTCGTTGTCCCTGTTTGATCCTATCAATTAGCGTAGGCTGAAGCATTAGGGTTGCCAACTTCGCCTTTATTACTTCTGTCTGTAAAATCTCTATATTCATTTTCTGCAACTCATTCAGTTTCGATTTCTGAATTAAAGCCATAGCTATTATACTTTGTGTGGATTTTCGGCTCAATGCATCAGCTACAATATTAGCTTTATTGGGGTGGTAGTTGATCACACAATCATAATCTTTTACCAGTTCCAGCCATCTCCGCTGTCGTATATTCAACTCTTTATGTGTGAAGAAGTATTTGAGGCTCTTGTGATCAGTATAGATCTCACACCGTTCACCATATAAATAGTATCTCCATATTTTAAGCGCAAATACTACAACAGCAAGTTCCAAGTCATGCACGGGGTAATTCTTTCTGTACTCTTTAAGTTGCTTGGACGCATACACAATTACTTTGCTATTCTGCATCAGTACACATCCTAATCCATTCTTCGACGTGTTACTGTAAATTACGAATCCTCCAGTATCTAATGAAATTGAGAGAATAGGTGCTGAAGTCAACCTTTTTTTCAGCTCTTGGAAACTTTGCTCACACATATCCATCCATCTAAACGTCACCCCTTTTCTGGTTAATTGTGTCAATGGCATAGCAATCTTGGAGAACCCCTCCACAAATCTTTAGTAATATCCAGCTACACCCAAAAAATTGCGCACCTCCGAAGGATTAGTAGGCTGCATCTAGTTGTTGATAGCTTCAATTTTGCTTAAATCTACTGATATCCCCGCTCCTGATATAACATGTCCTAGGAATACCATGCGATCCAACCAAAACTCGCATTTCTTGAATTTGGCGTATAACTGCTTCACTTTCAGGACCTCTAGTACTTGTGTTAAATGTGCGGCATGCTCTTCTTTAGTTCTGGAGTAAACTAGAATGTCATTGACGAACATAATAACAAATTTATCTAGAAACTCCTTTAACACTCTATTTATCAAATCAATGAATGTTGTTGGAGCGTTAGTCAATTCGAACGGCATCACCAAAAATTCATAGTGCCCATATCTTGTACAAAATGCCGTCTTGGGGATATCCTCTTTCTTTATTTTCAGTTGATGGTACCCAGAGCGTAAGTCAATCTTTGAAAATATTGCAGCACCCTAAAACTGGTCAAATAAATCATCGATTCTAGGTAATGAATATTTATTCTTAATTGTAACCCTGTTCAACTCTCAATAATCAATTCACAGTCTCATGATGCCATCTTTCTTATGTACAAATAGAACCGGTGCTCCCCAAGGTGAAAAGCTTTGTCTGATTAATCCCTTATCCAACAAGTCCTACAATTGTACTTTCAATTCTTTCAACTCCGAGGGAGCCATTCTATAGGGAGTTTTAGAAATTGGAGACGCTCCTGGTTGTATGTCAATAACAAACTCTATTTCACGATCTGCTGATAGTCCCAAGAGATCATCTAGGAATACTTCAGTATATTCCCACACCACTGGTATTTCACTCAGAGTTGGTGGATGTTGTCCTCAATGTTCATAACATTCACCAAGTACCTTTCGCAACCATTATTGAATAATCATTGTGCCTTCACTGCTAAAATCACAGGGAATCTAAAATTCTTCACAATGCTGGCAAATGTGAAAGACTCTTTCCCAAAAAGTTGAAATGTCACTGTCTTTTCTTTACAGTCGATAGTAGCCCAATACTTTGACAACCAATCCATGCCCAAAATAACATCATAATCATTCATATCCAGTACAATCAGATCAACATGTAATTCTCTACCTTCAACAAGTATAGCACAAGCTCTCAAAATTCGATCGGTTTGTCTAGCATCTCCAGAGGGGACTATTACACTATAACTGATTTTTGCTACATCTAGAATTCTACCTAGCCTCTTCACGTACTCAGTGGATGTAAATGAATGTGTGGCTCTATAATCAAATAACACAAGTGTTGGAACACTAGAAATATAAAGTTTACCTATCACTACGGATGGGTTTGCCTCTGCATTTGCCCTGGTCATGGTGAACACCTTGGCTGGTATATTCATTTGGCTGGTCTGATCTTGTTTACCTGGGCAAAATTTAGCAATATGTCCCGGTATTCCGCATCGAAAGCACATCCTGGTATCTATATAGCAGCCTCCAGTATATCGATTACCATATTTCTGACATACAGCTTCTGGCATCGGTATTTTTCCTTGTTCAACCTGTGGCCTCTTACTTTGACTTTCTTGTTGTTGGCCTCGTTCTTCTTGAAATTTAAGTCTCAACTTCTGTATTTGGATCTGCTTCTACATTTGGACCGGCCTCTTTTACCTTACAGTCCATCTCTATCGCTACTGTCTGAATTGTTGTCTAGCTTCCTGTGCACGAGCGATTCTAGATTCAGCCTATTTTGCCACTAGCGCCCTCTCAGCCACCTAGGAAAATGTCACCCTTTGAGTATCCGCCATATTCACATCTCGATATAACTCTGGCCTCAAACCTTCCAGAAATCTCTCTACTTTTAGTGCTTCATTGCTGACCATATGCGTAGCAAACCTAGATAGTTGTTCAAATTTACGAATATATTCCCCAATAGTCATCACTCCTTATCGCAGTTGTATAAACTCATTCATCTTCATCATGTGAACTGGGGCCGTGAAATACTTATTTCGGAATACTCCTTGAATCTATCCCAGCTCATGGTAGTAATGTCCTCTATGCTGCTGATCATGTCCCACTAATAGCTTGCACTACCGTGAAGCATGAAAGTGGCACACATTACCCTCTCCTCTACTGGCACCCTGCTATACTGGAACATGTTTTCCAGGATCCTCAACCAGTCTTCTGCAGCGGTAGGATCAATAGTATCCTCAAATATTAGGGAATCCAGCCTACTAAATCGTTTTCCCACCATATATATATATATAGTCTACCCGCTGTTGGTTTACCTCCACCTGCAGTTGCTCACCACTATCCCTTTATTAAATCAATTATTAAATCTGTTCAGACTGTCATTCAATCAACTCTGTTAACCAGTTAATCATGATATCTCGATCATTAATCGGAGTGGGTGTCTCAATCCTCTGCGCTCTGGCACCACCACTGCTTTCACCACGAGTTCTCACCATTTTGTAGCGCTGTTTTACACAAGTTTGACAACATATGGCCAATATAATTTATGGAATATGTAATGCAATATATGATAATATAAAATTTACTGCGTGGCTGCACTCCGTAAGTTCTAAGATCATGTACATGGACAGTCTACAGAATCAAGACCTGGGCTCTGATACCACTCTATAACACCCACTACTCAACAACTAGATATATATTGTATAATTTAACACGATAGACCATGTGTGCATGCGAATTTATTATTTGTAACACTTTAAGAAAAGATAAATCACTTCTTACATGCATAACCCAGTTTAAAACATTTTCTCGGATATGTCATGTATACAGCAGGATCAGTATGAAAATTATGTTTGGTATTCTATCTTTCGAGCTTCATATTCTCTATTATCCACTAAGAATGTAATAAGACTAGATAGGGTACTTTATATATATATGAGGTTAATTAAAATATTTTAATTCTTTCTAGAAGTTCAAGATCAACTAATTAGATTTCAAGAGCTGTGGGTTAATTTTGTTATATTGGTATTATGATATAACATTTTGGTGTTGATTGATTTATTGAAAATTATACATTGTGGATTATTAAGACTTTTAAATTCTAGGTGAAGAAATTTAGAAATTTTATGAAGACCATAGCAGGACAATATTTACTATTTACAAAAAATAAAGAAGATTGTCAAATTACAATATTATTTTGTATAAAATCTTAAAACATATGGCCAATATTATTCATGAAATACAAAATGAATTATAAAACAAATAAAACTTACTGGCATGGTTGAGCTCCACCTATTTCAAAGGTCATATACACGGATAGTCTACAAAACCACAAACTGGGCTTGATACCACTTTGTAACACCCCCACCAATAAATATAGATATTGGTATAACAATAATTTTAAGAAGGTAGCACATGTGTGCATATGTATATATATATATATATTTTCAAATGTAGCACTTTGAGAAACAGTAAAGTGTTTTCTCACATATAACACTATATATAGAAAAATCACTATTTATATAAAAACACAACACCCATCACAGTCACGCTATTCTCAAACTGATTTACTATCAAATTTCAAGAGTTATATAGGACACGACATCCCAAAATTATAATACGATAGACTCAAAAATAAAAATAATAGCCTATACTTTCAGAAGAAGTAAGAACATTTTGCATCTTATAGCTCTTTATATATAGTCAGCAATTTACATAATAATAATGAATGTAAAAATTAGAATATACCCACAACACAACCTAATATGTCATCATCTATGTACAGTGATCCTCAGAAGCCTCTAGGAGCTCCACTAATTGGCCTAGTAAGACTCAAAGTCTCAGATATCACCATGCTCACCTACAATGCATGAACTACATGAGCTAACATTCAATATATAAAAATCATGTATGATGAGGATATAATCTAACATATGTGCAATGCATCTCTATAAAATCATGCTAGGAATGCAAGCTCTTGAACCAACACATTTCATTCAAAATCATTTTCCATCACTAGGGCCTTGGCCTATCTACTATACAATGGATAAAGCTCTGAACAATATCAATAATCACATGGCCATAAATAAATTGACTCAATCCAAGGGCTATCTCCTGAGATCACCAAAGATACACCCCTAGTCTTCCCTTGTGATCCCTAAGAAGTCTTCCACCAGTGGAATCAATAAGGGCACAGTCAAGTGGCCTACACTCTCATGACTACTAGAGGCACACCCCCTGTCAACCCCTATGATTATCTGAGAAGTAACACTCGTGGTACCCCAAAATATCACATAAACATGCCTCGGTACACTAGTAGTGGCCAGCGAAAAAATTATTTTTCTTAAAATCATGTCTCAAATCATATCATGCCTACAAGAACCTCAACTATACTCATATGCCGTGCATGCACATGTAAATGCTCATGAATGGTATATTCAATATGAAATGCAAGTTATCTTTCTTTCAACATGTTTCAAGAATCATAAGACTCTTAAAGTACATACTATACTTGTCATCCAATCAATTTAAATATCATCAACACATTAGGTATAAGTGCTTCAAAACATACAATGTTCATGCATTGTAGTTGCAAATGGATCTTCACTTACCTTTGATCGGTTGTGTTACTTCTAGGTTTCTTAAGTATTACTCCCTAACCCTATTTGTGAAATAATATATAAAAATACAAGATATCAATCACCATCCTTAATTAACAAGTTCATTATACCTAACGTAGTATAAAGATCTTGAATCTCAATCTAATTAAACCACCTTACCACTTAGAAACTATAACCAAATACAAACTTCCACGCACCTTTGTTCCATATCTTAAATATATACTAACCTCACTTAATTGATGTATTATAAATTTTATAACATCCCCCTAAAATTTAGGGATCAAACTAACCACATCTATGTTAGAACATGTTAATGAACAAAATGAGACAGATTAACAACTTCATATTTTCTTGTTGCCACATTAGTTTACATGATAATTTTTATACCTTTAGACATATTCATTCACTCTTTAATTTTTATCAAACTTAGCTAACATCAAGAAAAATGTAACCATGTCATATAATGGCTAAAACTCAAGGATATAGTATCCCAAGTTCTGCTCCTTTCATAGCATACTGAAATAGCTTTTTCCTACCATGACAGTTTTGCGCACTTCATGACATTAATGGTTTTGGCACCCTTAAGTAAATTCAATCACTCCCACTTTTTACCCCACTTAGATAACATATACACAGAGACAACCAGGTCATATTATTGCCAAAAATAATGGATTTAGTACTGTAAAACAAGTCCCATTCACAAAGGACAAAATCTAAAATTCGATGGTGATAGTTTTGAACATCTCTTTAATTATCATGCCATGTTTTAATTCCTAAGCTATACAAACCTATTTACATAAAAATAACTCATGTATAAACATGTTCATGATGATAAATATAGGATTTACCCAAGGTTTCTTGCATATTTCAAGCTCAATAAACTAGAAATCAACATATGCACATATTCTGCCCCTTAATGGTTCTATTATGTGTTTGCAACTACAAATCATTCTTTTATACATAATAATCCTATAAATAACCTCTAACATCATCATGAACAAGATAAGAATCTTAATAAAACACAAAACCCTCAAATAATATAAAAATTAATGTCAAAACTATAGATAAACCTTACCTATGTCAGTTTCTGCTTCTACTTGTGATTACTACTTCCTTTTGCTTCCTTTGTCCTTTTCTATCACTTGGAATCACTTAGCACCAGCTTAGAGAGATTTTGACATGATTTTGGACCCTAATAATAACTAAAAAATAGTTGAGGGTCGTGGGTAAATGGATAAGAGTGAAGGAAAGTTTGAGGTGGCACTTGAGGTGCTTGCTTAAGCTTGGTAGCAAGCAGGAAGTTGTAAGTTGTGTTATAAATCTGATCTTTCATCCATATTTCAAGCCTAGATCGGATGTATCTTACTATATATTAATTCTATTTCATCCTATTTTAATTACCACAAGATTCCATAGATAATTCATAAGCTAATTTCCTAGTCGTTCATTTAATTTCTTACCTGATTGTCACCCGATTCTTAAATAAATGTCCATATTAAAAATTATATAATCTTATACATAAATGAATATTGTAATATGACCTTTGAATCATATTATCTTATGTCTAATGTCCCAAATATGCAATTTACCGATATATACTTTTGAAATACCTGGATGAAATCGAATCAAACTATATAAGGTTACTAGTAACAACTTTAACACTTCAAAATTATAATCTATATATCCCATCGATATCCAATATGGATCAGCCTCATTTTCTTCTTATTTCAATTTAATGTTGATTACTTATATTATGATGATCGACAACTAACTCCATATGAGATTTTCTAGAAATTTAATGATCAAATTTGGTTATAAGATAAAACGGATCATGCCATGTTAGTTTTAATGTAAGCACATATGAATAATATGTAATGCTTGAATTATCTTGGCCAAGTGAGTAGTGTGAGTTTCGCATATTACATCCTCCTCTCCTTATAAAAAATTCATCCCTGAAATTTTACTTATAAAAAAACTCTAGATATTTAATAATCATTTTATGCTTCCTTTCCCAAGCAATTTCTTCTGTTGATTGACTTCTCCTCAATATTTTAACTACTGAGATATTATCATTTTGAAGTTTCTTTACATCCATTACTAAAATTTCTGTAGGTCTTTCTTCATATCTCCAACCTCAATTTAGTTTTATTGGTTTCTTCTTCAGTAAATGAGATAGATTCATGCTACACTTCCTTAAAATGAACACATGGAACATATTGTGAACTCAAGACATTGATGCAAAGAGGTCGAGTTTACAGGCAATATCCCCAATTCTCTTAGTAATGCAAACCAAACCAATGTACCTAGGATCAAGTTTGTAAATAACATCCCTAATTTTTTTTCTGCCCAAGCCGCATAATCCCTTTCATTGGAGATACCTTAAAAATTTGATCCCATATCATAAATTGCAGCGATATTCCTCTTTAAGCTGCATAACTCTATGGTCACCTCTAACTAGTTTCCATACATTGGTAATTTGTTCTACAACTTCTATCATTTCCCAAATCATATTCAGCCTAAAAGAACACCAAATTTATTTCAATAAAATGATGGTCTGTATTTTTTTTATCATGCAATG
This sequence comes from Paulownia fortunei, assembly GCA_019321725.1. Lineage (NCBI taxonomy): Eukaryota > Viridiplantae > Streptophyta > Magnoliopsida > Lamiales > Paulowniaceae > Paulownia > Paulownia fortunei. The sequence continues at coordinate 12,418,121 of CM033107.1, read as the reverse complement.
CCTCATAGAGAATTATCCTAAGTAGTCTTATTACTGTTGTCATAAGAAATTCCACCTAAGGAAAAATTTTCTCAATTGACATCAACAATCTAGTGCACAAGCTCTAAGCATATTTTGCAAAGTCTAATTTGTTTGTTTTGATTGCCCATTAATGCATGGATGATCTCAACACTAAAATATAATTTTATTCCCAATACCTGATGTAAGATCTTCTAGGAAGTGGACAAAGACCTTAAATCTATATCAAAACTAATTGACACTAATAAACCATAAAGTCTAACTACTTCCTATACATTTATCTTTCCACATATTTCCATGGAATACCTAGGGTAAATTGAGAAAGAATAAGCATATCCAGTTAACCTATGAACAATAACCCAATTCCATTATCATATACAAAATTCCTAAATGCTTTCCATTTTCACCTGAAAATCAAAGTAGAACTAAATCATTCCAACATATGTACTTTTACATATATCCCTTTTTTGTGGCAAACCAAATATTAACAATAATAGTTCGTCTACTATCTGATATCTATAGATTTTCTTGAGATCACAAACATCATTCATACCACTAAATAAAACAAATAAAAAGGTACATGATCATCACCTAAAATTTAGTCTTACAATTTCTTATCCCTCATTTTTACATCTATCTCTTATTTAGAGATTACTATCACTTATCAAAAAAATCTACTTAAGTGCCTTTTATGTCTTTCTTAATTGTAACCTTTCATCGACCTTATTTTGAGCATTTGAAATCGAATCAATCAAAATCAATCTCACCAAAATATTAATAAACAGATAATTCACCATTTACTCTAATTCATCCTCTATACAACCCTCAATTCCCATAATAGTTTATGATGTAAAATTTGTATGAATATTAGTCTATTGAGATATTTTATTCCAATGACATCTGTAGTTAGATGGATCATACAATATATTCACTTACTAATAATGTCCATCATTTCTTCAAGTTCAACTCCTTTTGAGTATATAGACATTTCAAGTACTTTAGTTTTGTAATGTCATATGTAGTATTACATAAATAATCTAATTAACTCGAAGAGTGTTGAGTAACTTTCCTTTATTAAATAAAACATATACCAAAACCTAATGAGATGCACCACCATACACAATAAATAACTTATATCTAAAGTTGGAGTCACCACCGAAACTCAAATCAATTCTCTTTAAGTAATTAGAGATTTCTTCTCACTTAGCGAACCATTCAAATTTCATATACCTGCATGTATGATGAAATAAAGCGATAACAACTTAGGAGAAATTTTGACTAAATTCCCAATAATATCACTAACCCATAAACTATTTCTTATTTCTATCATATTTATTGGTCTTCCCTATTTCAATACAATCTCGAAGTTTTGAATACTTACAAGGACATCTTCTTAAGAAAATTACAAGTCCCAAAAATAAATATTGTATTACATAACCAAAAGATTGCATTTACAAAATTGAACAAATAATTTTTTACTTTCTTAGAGTTTCCAAAAACATATTAAAAGGTCAATCATATTTCTTCTCGTTGTACACTAAGATATCATTAATAAATATCACCTTAAACATACCCATATAGAATTATCAAACACGTTATTCATCATGTATATCAAAATAATTAAGACATTAGTCAACCCAATAGCACAACAAGAAAATCATAATTATTTCAATCTTAAAATCAATCCTCAAGGTCACAACAGCTCATCTTAATTTACCAAATAATCTTAAGATGAAAATCTGTACTTATTACAAATTATTACTCAATTCAGTTGCAATGAAAAATACATAATCTCAAAATTCATCTTTCTTCTAGGTGAATATGAAGTGGAGCTTGTTTAGGAGAAACACTAGACCTTAATACCTTGCCTAACATTATAACAATATCACTTAGGATTCATTGAATTTGGATAGGTGTATATGATAAACTAAAAGAGAGATTGGATTTGTTCTTACAACTATATCAAGGATAAAATCAATTGGTTAGTCAATAGCATACCCAATAACTTATTTTCAACATGTATCAATAGATCTGAGATCACACAAATGGATTTTTAGTAAACTTGGTCATTTCTAAAAATTCTAACATAACCTAAAGATCGATAATGACCTTACATTCTCTTTCACAATAACTGTAGAAAGTTATAATTTAACAATCTTCTTTATTTTTTGCAAATAGTAAATATTTTCCTGCTATGGTCTCTATAAAATTTCTCAATTTCATCACCTAGAATTCAAAAGTCTTAATAATCTTGAAATAATCCACAATATATAATTATCAATAAATCAATCAACACCAAAATGTTATATCATAATACCAATATAACAAAATTAACTTAGAGCTCTTGACATCTAATTAGTTGATCTTGAACTTCTAGAAGAAATTAAAACATTGTAATTAACCTCATATATATATCAAGTACCCTATCCAATATTATTACATACTCAGTGGATAATAGAGAATATGAAGCTCCAAAGATAGAATACCAAACATAAGTTTTATACATGTTCTTACTGATGGGTCTGTCTCAGCATTATTTTGTATAAAATCTTAAAACACATGGCCAATATTATTCATGAAATACAAAATAAATTATACAATAAATAAAACTTACTGGTACGGTTAAGCTCCACCAGTTTCAAAGGTCATGTACATGGACAATCTACAGAACCACAAACTGGGCTCTGATACCACTCTGTAACATCCCCACCAATAAATATAGGTATTGGTATAACAATAATTTTTACCAGATTGCACATGTGTGTGCATGTGTATATATATATATTGTCAAATATAGCACTTTGACAAATAGTAAAGTATTTTCTCACATATAAGCCTGTATATAGAAATATCATCATTTACATAAAAATACAACACCCATAATAGTCACACTATTATTAGACTGATTTACTATCAAATTTCAAGAGTTATATAGGACACGACATCCCAAAGTTATAATATGATAGACTCAAAAATTAAAATAATAGTCAATGCTTTTAGAGTAAGTAAGGATATTTTGTATCTTATAGTCCTTTAAATATAGTCAATAATTTACATAATAATAATGAATATAAAAATTAAAATATACCCATAACACAACCCAGCAAGTCATCATCTATGTACAGTGATCCTCAGAAGCCTCTGGGAGCTCCAACAACAAGCCCAGTAAGTCTTAGAGTTTCATATATCACCATGCTCACCTACAATGCATGAACAACATGAGCTAATGCTCAATAAGTAAAAACCATGCATGTTGAAAAGATAATCTAACATATGTGCGATGCATATTTATAAAATCAAGCCAACAATATAAGCTCTTGAACCAAAATTGTTCATTTAAAATCATTTTCCATCACTGGCCCTTGGCCTACCTACTATACACTAGATAGAGCTCTGAACAATATCAAAAATTATATGGCCATAAAAAAATTGACTCAGTCCAAGGGTCTTCTCCTAGGATCACCAGAGGTCCACCCCCTATCTTCCTCTATGATCCTCCAAAAGTTTTGCCCATTGACGGACATAATTAGGGCACAGTCAAGTGGTCCACCATGTCATGACCACCACAGGCATACCCCCTATCAACCCCTATGATACTCTGAGAAGTAGCACTCGCGGTGCCCAAAAATATTACATAAGTATGCCTTACATGCCTCGATATACTACTAGTGGCCAACCAAAATATTTTCTTTCTGAAAATCATGTCTCAAATCATATCGTACAAGCAAGAATCTCAACTACACTCATATATAGTGCATGCACATGTAAATAATCATGAATGGTATGTTCAATAAGAAATGCAAGTCATCTTGCTCTCAACATATTTCAAGAATCATAAGACTCTTAAAGTACATACTATACTTGTCATCCAATCAATTTAAATATCATCAACACATTAGGTATAAATGCTTCAAGACATACTATGTTAATGGATCTTTATTTACCTTTGATCGGTTGTGTGTTACTTCTAAGTTTCTTAAGTATTACTCCCGAACCCTAAATGTGAAACTATATGTAAAAATACAACATATCAACCACCATCCTCAATTAACAAGTTCATTATATCTAATGTTGTATAAAGATCTTGAATCTCAATTTAATTAGACAACCTTACCACTTAGAAACTATAATGAAATACAACCTTCTACACATCTTTGTCCTACATCTTAAATGTATTCTAATCTCACTTAATTGGTGTGTTATAACTCTTATAACATCCCCACAAAATTTAGGGATCACATTAACCACATCTATGTTGGAACATGTTAATGAACCAAATGGGACAAATTCACAACTTCACATGTTCTTGCTGCCACATTAATTTGCATGATGATTTTGATACCCTTAGACATATTCATTCACTCTCAAATTTTTATCACAGTTAGCTAACATCAAAAGAAATGTAAACATGTCATAGAATGACTAAAACTCACAAATATAGCATCCCAAGTTCAGCTCCCTTCACAGCATACTGAAACAGATTTTTCCTACCGTGACAGTTTTGCGCACTTCATAACATTAATGGTTTTGGCACCCTTAAGTAAATTCAATCACTCTTAAATTTTTACCACACTTAGATAACATATAAAAGAGACAACCAGTTCATATTATTGACAAAAATAATGGATTTAGTACTATAAAACAAGTCCCATTCATAGAGGACAGAATTTGAAATTCGATGGTGACAGTTTTGAGCATCTCTTTAATTATCATGCTATATTTTAATTCCTAAGCTATACAAACCTATATACATAATCATAAATCCTGTATAAACACGTTCGCGATGATAAATATAGGATTTACCTAAGGTTTCTTGCATATTTCAAGTTCAATAAACTAGAAATCAACATACACACAGATTCTGCCCTTTAGTGGTTCTACTATGTGTTTGCAACAACAAATCATTCTTTTATGCATAATAACCCAATGAATAACCTCTAAATTCATCATGAACAAGATAATAATCTTAAGAAAATACAAAACCCTCAAATTATATAAAATGTAATGTCAAAACAGTAGATGAACCTCACATATGTCAGTTTCAGCTTCTACTCGTGATTATTACTTCCTTTTGCTTCCTTTACCCTTTTCTATCACTTGGAATAACTTAGAACCAGCTTAAAGAGATTTTGAAATTATTTTGGACCCTGATAGTAACTAAAAAATAGTTGAGGGTCGTGGGTAAATGGCTAAGAGTGAAGGAAAGCTTGAGGTGGCACTTGAGGTACTTGCTTAAGTTTGGTAGCAAGCATGAGGTGACAAGTTGTGTTATAATCTTTCACCCATATTTCAAGCTTAGATCAGATGTGTCTTACTATACATTAATTTTATTGCATCCTATTTTAATTACCACAAGATCCCATAGATAATTCATAAGCTAATTTACTAGCCATTCATTTAATTTCTTACCCGATTGTCACCCAATTCTTAAATAATTGTCCAAATTAAAAATTATATAATCTTATACATAAATGAATACTGTAATATCACCTTTGAATCATATTATCTTATGTCCAATGTCCCAAATATGCAATTTACTGATATATACTTTTGAAATACGTGGATGAAATTGAATCAAGCCGTATAAGCTTACTAGCAACAACTTTAACACTTTCAAAATTATAGCCTATATATCCCATTGATATCCATTATTGATCAACATCATTTTATTCTTATTTCAATTTAATGTTGATTACTTATATTATGTCCATATGAGATTTTCTAGAAATTTAATGATCAAATGTGATTATAAGGTGAAACGGATCATGCCATGCTAGTTTTAATGCAAGCACATATGAATAATATATAATGCATGAATCATATAGACCAAGTGAGTAGTGTGAGGCTTTTATATTACACGATTTAACAATTTTTCTCATCCAAACATCTTTCTTCGTAGCATCATATATAGAAATGTATTCTTCGGTGCTAGAATTTGCAGTCATCTCTTGCTTGAAACTCTTTTGGCTGACCGCTCCACCATTTATGGTGAGTATGAATCTAGACATTGACTTCGAATCTTCTACATTAGACTGAAAACTAGAATTTGTAAAACCTTTTAGTTTCAGCTCTCCATTACCATAAACCAAGAATGGATACTTAGTCCTTTTCAAGTACTTGAGGATCGTTTTTATGGCTTTTCAATATCATTCGCCTAGATACTGATATCTGCTCATTAGACTCAAAGCATATGCGACATCAAGCCTAGTACATAACATGGCATACATTATGCTTTTAATGGCGGATGTAGGAGGTATGTGAGTCATCTTTCTCTTTCTTTAGGAGTCTTTGGGGCATAAACTTAGAGAAAGAGATACCATGACTCATAGGGAGAAATCGTCTCTTGGATTCCTACATGTTAAATCTCTTCAACATCTTATCTATGTACATATATTGGGATAGTTCGATTGCCCTTTTTGATCTATCTGTACAGATCTTGATCCCTAATATGTAGGACGCATCTCCTAAATCCTTTAGAGTGAACTGAGTAGACAACCAAGCCTTGGTTGGTTGCAATATCCCTACATCATTCCCAATGAATAGGATGTCATCAACATAAAGCATAACAAATGTAACTGTGATCCCATTAACCTTCTTATACACACACGATTTATTTGAATTCTTGAGAAAACTAAACACTTAGTTGACTCATTGAATTAAATGTTCCAACTTCCATAAGCTTTTTTGAGTCCATAAATGGGTCTCTGCTAATTGCTAACCTTTTGCTCATTTTCTTTGGATATGTAGCCCTTTATTATCGCATATAGATCTCTTCATCAATATTTCCATCTAGGAAGGCAGTCTTCACATCTATCTACCGTAACTTGTAGTCAAGATATACTGATATGTCTAGCAACATCCAAAAGGACATAAGCATCGCCACTAGTGAGAAGGTTTCCACATAGTTAAGTCTGTTAGGTTCACATAACTGTTGGGGTGCATAGTGGAAATTTGAAATTTTATTTTAAAACATGCCATATCAAATACAATATCACCCCCTAGTTTGTTGTGAATATTAATTTTTTGTATTTATCAATTACCTAAACTAAAACATAAAGGTTTTTCAAATTTATACCTATTGAGCACTCAAACTGCAAAAACGATTGAATCAATCAATTGCTAGCCCTTGTACAGAAACTAGTTCGTAGGATCTAGATGACTCCACTATAGCAAAGTCTATACTTCAGGAAAGAACATGAAATTAGAACCCCGCTAGTGATTCTAATTTCTTTACTAATCTAGTATATCAAAGTGATTAGGTATTAATTCTTAAACCAACAAGTGGTAATAAGAATTGAATACTTTGACTCAATAAAAAAAGAGAATTCTTTGATTGAAGGAAAAAAGATAGAAGATGGACTTTGGGAGAAAACTTCTCTCTATTTTCTCTTGTTGGCTGAAAATTCAAGAGACACTCTCAAATTTTTGTCCCTCCTCTTTTTATATGTTGGAGGATTTTGGTTGATCTCATAATATTCTAAAAATCTTCCAACTCTATCTACAAGGATATCATATATCCTTATTGTATGTTCCAAAGATACCATGGGATATTATCTAATCAAATTAGATAATTCCAAGAATAAGAATATCTAATTCTCATATCCTTCTATCTTTTTCCAATGACTCTAGTGAGCCTCTCCCAATAGGCCACTTTGAATTAGGCTTGGACTTTTAATTAAATCCAACAGTTAATCTAATTAAATGATTGTGCACAAATTCTATTAATTGATCTTAATTAGTTAATTTATCCCATCAAGCCTACTAATCATATTAGGCCCAATTAAATATTTAATTATTTAATTGAGTAAATTAATGTAATAATTAAATTAATTTATGGCTAATCAATTAAAAAATTCACTCCAATTGGGGTCACTAATATTATTTGGTCCAATTAAAAACTTCAATTATTTAATTCAATATATAATTCAATCTATTGAATTAAATTATGCTCCAATTAGTAATCTCTATTAGTTAATTGGATCTAACTCCTTAGATTAATTTTTTGATTTGAAATGCTCCATCCCAAATTATGTGTGACCCTTTAGGTTCACAACTAAGCTAACAGTGAGATTGCAATTTTTGCAGCTTATGAATAAAAATTATTTTGATTAATTAATCAAAATAATTAATCCACTTGAAATTAACTTTTTAATTCCAAAAGCCTCACAAGTAATGGGAAACACCTAGCAAGTATATCATAATTACCTAGTCTTAGGTGAAAAAAGTGAGCAAACATATTTCAGTTATGAGTACCATACACGTAAGGTCATTCTGTTAACTAATCTCCCGATGAGTTTGTGGTATGGATTATAAGTCGAAACCCTAAATGACTCAATAACTATAATTCCATTTCAAGTTCTACTAACTCATGATGCATCGTTAGAAAACCCCATCTAGTATTCATCCTATATTAGCTAAGGATTTTGAGTCATGAACTACGAAAATAAAGAAAATTCACTTGTTTTACAAGACAAGTGATGGATCTTTTATCGACCACTCATTAACCTCCATACACACCAATTCAACATCCCTCATATCCCCTTTGTGATTATCAGGCAATTAGAAGATATATCTAGATAAAACACGATGTACACAAGGCTACCATGGTACCTCAATTCTAACGACTAGTCGTTTACTTTAACAGATAATACCTCCAACTAAGAATTTCAGATGGGCCAGTTCAGTATGCTTGTTCTCTAACAAGCACCCTCGTGCATGCACAAACATCACTATGTCGATGTATATGAAGTGAGATATCATCTTCATGGAAGCATGCATCATATGCATGGGCCTTATTTGGCTATTTGATGTCCCATCTCAAAAAGCCCTTGACCCAAAACTAATTTAAGACCAAAGCCATAAAGGTATATTTCATGATCGCCATTATATGTGTGACCATACCCCATAGCTAAGAATGGTCTAGGGACTTTATTTAATTAATATACACAATGAAATATAAAGGAAATTTTTATTTTATTGATATGATTTGAAAAAAAACTATTTTACAAATACAAGAGTGCAGAAGACGCCCAATTTAATTAGTGCGCCGGTCACTACTCTTACAATTTTCCACTTGCCCTAGTGTAAATTGCCCGTATACCTTAGGCCCATCTTCTCAAGATATCCATTGAATACCTTCTATGCTAGGGGTTTGGTCAGTAGGTATTCTATGTTTTCTATGGAAGAACTCTTTCCACTATGACGTCGTCTCTACCAATGACCTATCTAATTAGGTGGTATCGCCTCATTATATGGTTGGATCTTTGATGAGATCTTACTTTTTTTGCTTTGGTAATAGTTCCGTTGTTATCACAATTTATCAATACGGATCAATAACGGATGGAACTACACATAACCTTTGGATGAAGTTCTTTATCCAAACAGCTTTCTTTGTTGCATCACATGCAACAATGTAATTAGCATCAATAGTAAAGTGGTCATCTCTTACCTAAAACTCTTCCAGATGATCGCACTACTAATTATGGTGAATTCATATCCAGACATTAACTTTGAGTCATCTGCATCAGACTGAAAACTAGAGTTAGTATAATCTTCTAATTTTACTTCTCAAGATCCGTATGCAAGAAAGATATCCTGAGTCCTTCTCAAATACTGAAGGAATATCTTCACAACTTTTTAGTGCTCCTCGTCTAGATTGGACTGATATCTTCTCGTGATACTTAGAGTATGTGCGACATTAGGCCTTGTACTTAACTACCATATATTATGCTTCCAATAGCAGATGTATAAAGGTATGCGAGTCATTATTTCTCTCTTCTCACGAGTCTTTGGAGATATAGACTTTGAGAGAGATATACTATGACTCATATGCAGGAATCCTTATTTGGATTCCTCCATGTTAAACCTGTTTGGCATTTTATCTATATACGTAGATTATGATAGTTCGATCATCCTTTTAGATCTATCTCTATAGATCTTTATTTGCAGAATAAAGAATGTTTCTCTCAAGTCCTTTATGCAGAACTGGTTAGACAACCAAGTCTTAGTTGACTGTAGCATCCCTACATCATTCTCAATGAGTAGGATGTCGTTAACGTATATCATAGCAAATGTCACTACGTTCCCACTAACCTTCTTGTAGACACAAGGTTAATCCGGGTTTTTATGGAAATCAAACAATTTGATTGCCTCATCAAACCAAATGTTCCAGCTTTAGAAAGCTTGCTTGAGTCCATAAATGGATTTTTGAAGCTTGCAAACTTTTTACTTATTCCCTCTGGATATGAAGCTTTCAAGCTGCTTCATAAAGATCTTTTCCTTAATATGTACATTAAGAAAAATAGTTTTCACATCCATCTGTCATTTCTCATAGTCATAATACACAAATATGGCTAGAAAAATTTGAATGGATTTCAGCATTGCTACTAGCAAGAAGGTTTCCTCATAATCATTTCCTTACTTCTAAGTATAATCTTTCGTGATCAGTCGTACTTTATAGGTCACTGTTTACTCCAAGCTTTTGCTTGTATGCCTATTTGAAACCAATGGGAACTATTCCTTGTGGTGGGTCTACCAAGTTCCATACCTTGTTAGAGTACATGGAGTCTATCTCGGATTATATGGCATTCTGCCAACTTCCTAAGTCAGTATTAGACATCGCCTTTCTATAAGTTCTTATATCACTATCCAATGGGAGACTCCCCTTGTTCTTAGCTAACAAAAAAGCCATACCTCTTAGGTGGCTTTGAGACCCTTTCGGATCTCCTAGGAGGTAGTGTGTCATAAGGCCCAACCTTAGCTAGTTAGTGTATTATTACATTTGTTGGTGCATTTTGTGCCTCTTGAACTTCTTCAAGTTCCACGACTTCATCATTTCTATCAAATAGAAATTGGCATTCCTCAAAATAAATACTCTTTGTTTCGAGGAGTCGTAGAAGTAGTATCTAATGGATTCCTTTAAATATTCTATAAACTTGCATAAATTGGATCTCATATCTAATTTATCACCCACTTGTAGCATCACATAAGCAGCACACCCCCATACCTTATAGTATTTGCAGGAGGGTGGTTTTCTACACCACATCTCATATGGTAACTTTGATGCCACTCTATTCAATAGATATGCCGTCTTTTCTAGGGCATAGTCTTAGAATGAAGAGGATGTCTAGTGAAACTCATAATCCATCAAACCATATCAAATAGAGTTCGATTCTTATGCTCTACAACTCTATTGAGTTGTGGAGTAGCAAAAGAAGTCCACTGTGAGAGAATGCCATTCTTTTTTAAATAATCAAAAATCTCTATGCCTAAGTATTTACCTCCTCGATCTGATTGAAGAGCTTTGACATTTAGCCCAGCCTATTTCTCCACATCATATTTGAATTCATTAAACTTTTCAAAAGCTTCAGATTTGTACCTTAATAGGTACACATAACCATACCTAGAATAATCATCGGTAAAGGTTATGAAGTAGTGATAATTTCCTCGAGCACTTATATTTAGTGGGCAGCATACATCTGTATGGATCAACGAATGGTGATTTGGACATCTTTCCCTTAAGATATTATTTGCATGTTGGCATTCTTTGCTCAATCTTAAGCAATTTGTCGATTCTCTTCCCAAAGATATGACCTAATCTAGCATGCCATAAGAATTTGAGACTATGATTATCCAATTTCCTTTTATTTTGTTGAATATGCAAAAAGGAGTTATGGGGAGTAACAGTATATAAATCATTCATCAATATACTAGTGTAAATCAAAGAAGAACATTGAAAGATGGAACAATTTCCCTTCTTTATTGTAAAACATTATTCCTTCTCCATCTAAAGTAGGAATAGAGCTCTTCATCATATGTGCGACCATCCCGTAGCTATGTTTGGTCTGTAGATTTTATCCAATTGCTTTCATGCAATTAAATATAAAAAAGTATCAGTTTTATTAATATATTTCAAATAATAAGAGTATAAAAATAGCTAGTAATTAACACATCGGGCACTATTCTAACAAATTAGTGGCCAATAAAGGATTTGTTACCTATTTAAATGAAAAGGTAAATCTCATCTTTCATGGTTCTTGACTTGTAAATCCTTGGCAAGGTAAGGCTGGATGAATGTTAGAAAATAATCTTCCAATTTCATCATGAAGTTATGTAACTAGGAGTCCTCGCCAAGGTTGGATGAAAGTTAGTGATAAGTGCATATTTTGACATATTTTTGTATCATATCCTTTATACTTTTCTTGCTTTATGTTTGTTAATATTATTGTTTTATTAATGTTTTGTGTTGGGGAATAAATGGAAGCATGTTTCCAAACTTATGCAGGTTTTGTAATTTGAGCATAACTCATGATCAAAAGTCATATGGACCTGAAGCTTGTTTCATTTGAAAGCCAAGAGATAGAGGTACAAATTTTATGTTGGAATCGTAGCTCAATTCAATCTTGATTATAGCATAAAATTTGTCCAAGTAGTTGCACAAAATGGATCACCAAAATTCGGATCAGAGTTCAGCCGAGTATTGACTTATTTTACCAATTGGGTTATATCTCTTGAGCCCAAATTTATTTTGGGCTGAAATTCGAATATGTTATACCCAAGATAAATAAACAAGTTTTCTGAAGACAATATGGTGTGAAAATATGTCAAAATGGTAAAAACATAGGCTGCAAGTTGCTGCTGCTATTAAAGGATGGCTCTTGGACATGACCTGGTAATTTGACCATATCTCATTCATCCGACCGCCAAATTTGACAAAAGATATATGACAATATATCAGCACCAAAAGATCTACAATTTGGATTCATTACACATTTTCAAAATCTAGTTGTATCTGATCGAACAATGTAATTTATTTTAGTGGGTGAGAACTTAGTGTAACAACTTACCGACTCTTGGCAACTAGCATACCACTTAATTAACCCCTCCATTATTTGTTTGGCCTCTAGCTTACTCCAAGTACTATAAATAGGCCATTTTTTTTAGTATTGTAAGTTTTCTAGTAGTAATAGAAATGCATTCTCTAGTTTCTCTTATATTTTTAGTCTTTGCTACTTTTATTATGTATTTTTAAATTTCATTTTGGTGAGGAAAAAGGGTGAACCTCTTGATGGAGGAAGATGAATGGTTATAAGGGTAGAAAATGTTTAAGTATGTTGTATTATTATTTTTATTTTTAATCTAAACCCTACTTGTTTTGTGGTGATTCTTGATTTATGTATCTCTAATGGCACAACAAATACTTGGGTTCATTTAGCTTATTGTACGGTTTTACCCCACCGACTGTTAATGTGAAACCTTAATTTATTGTTGACGAAGGTGTGTATAAATGCTTGATCCCATAAATAAGTGTTGGCGTTAAGAGATAATTTGCAATAGTAAGACAATATCATGATTACCTTACTGCATGAGTTATTTGATAATATTTTCCCATTGGAACCTTCATTATGTATGGATTCCAATTGTGGCAATTAATAGAGGTAAAAAGAATAAATAACCATTTCTCTATCCAATACTTAAGAGTGGATCCCTAATCATTAGTACTTTTATTACTTCGGTTTTTCTTTAGTTACAACATACATTAATTGTTCATATATTTTGATTCATATAAACTCCATCTTTTTAGAAATATAAAGTTGAATTCGTCAAACAACTATGTGGATCGACCTCGGACTCATGAAAAATTTATTACTTAATACAACCTACACTTGGGTTTGCAACCTTAAAGTTGTAGCAAGTTTTTGGTGTCGTTGTCGGGGAAGGCAAGGTAAGTATTCAGGTTTGTTAATATTTTTCCTTTGTAAATATAGTTTGTTTATTTTCTTTATGGATATATGGTTATATGGTGTCGTAGTTATAATTCTCGACGTTTAGTTAGAAATAATTCTGAAATTTTGTTTGGAAATTTATTTGAATAATCTCCACACACTTCCACCATGGCTGAAAATGAAAGTGTCCAAGATTAAAATGAGAATCAACAAGTGCGCACCATGCGTTATTACTTGCAACTTCCTCGAAATTCTTCTCCTTCTTATTTTATTTTTCCTCTGAATGTAAATAACTTTCGATTCAAGTCAGGTATGATCCCTTTACTTCCTAATTTCCATGGTTTAGACTCTGAAAGCCCTTACTTGCATTTAAAAGAATTTGATGAGGTATGTGTCACTTTTGATGATCAAACTTGCACAAATTATTTTCTTTTTCTTTAAAAGATAAAACAAAAAATTAGCTTAATTCTTTAAAACCTAGGTCAATTAGCACTTGGCAAGAAATGCAAGCTGAATTTTTGAAAAAATTCTTTCCAACTCATAAACTAATGATTTGAAAAGATAAATTCAAAAATTTTCTCAAAATTCAAATGGATCTTTCTTTCAATGTTGGGGAAGATTTAAAGATTTGTTGAATTCATGCCCACATCATGGTTTTGAAAAATGACACTTAATTAGTTTCTTTCAAGAAGAATTAACTCCTGAAATAAAACAATTTGTTGAAACAATGTGTAATGGTGAGTTTCTTGCCCTAGAATATCTAGATCATTTGACAGAAAACTCTCAATAATGGCATAGTGTTAATTCTTCCGAAGGTTCTATTAGATCTAATCTCACAATTAGCAATAAAGGAAAATATTACCTTAGCCAAGAAGATGATCTAAATGCTAGGCTTGCTAGTTTAACAAGAAAAGTTGAAGTCATGGAACTTAAAAAAGTAAAGGAAATCAAATCTGTGCAAGAGGAAGAAGTTTGTGGTAATTGTGAACTTTTGGGGCACTCCATGAAAAATGAAGAAGAAACTTTTTCTTCTAATCTTTTTCTAATGGCCGATTTTTGCTTGTTATATTACCAAAAGATTTCTCAAAATCCTATATATTTCTTGAAGGAGGGCAAGAAGTAGTCTAGATTCATAACCCAAAAATTCATCCTCCAAATAGGTATTGACTGATTTTAGTACATCTACCATGTGCAAAAATCGACCACTATGGTAAGGTTGGTTGAGGATTTTGATTGATCCTCAATCAATTCAAAATATTCAACCCTTTTCAAAATTGGATGACAATCATCCTTTTGGATATTTTAAAAAGATCCTCCATCTTTTAAATCTTCCAAATGCTTAATTGGCTTTATTAATAGGCTGTAAATTAAATTTTTGGACTTGAACTTTTAATCCAATTAATAAGTCCGTCAATTAATTCATATTTAATTGATTAGTCCCAAATTTAATTAATTAATCTAATCAATTAATTCCATCAAGTCCATTTAAATAATTTAATTATTTAAATGGCCAGATTAATTTAATAATTAAATAAATTTTGTCTTTAATTAATTAATTGATCTTATCAATTAATTATTTCACTCCATTAGGCTTGCTAATCAAATTAAGTTCAATTAAATAATCTAATTACTTAATTGAATATTTGAATTAAATTAAAGCCATAATTAATCACTTTATATTAATTAATTAGATCATTTTATGATTTAAGAAATGGTTCTCTCTATTATAGTGTGTGACCTTTTAGGTTCATAAATAAGTTAATAGTGGGCTTGCAACACTTGTAACTTATGAATAACAATTATTTCGATTAATTAATCCAATTACTTAATAAAAATTAGTTCAACCCTTTCAAAAAGTTTTTCAAGTACTGAACTTGTACTCAGCTTATAGACTTCAGTCGTCTGTTTTAAGTTAAAAAGTAATAACCTTGCTGGTCAACCTTTTGTTCCAATCTACAAGAGACTAAAAAACTTACTGGTGGAATAATGTTTTGTTTATTATTTATAACGACTCAAAGTGACTTGAGTCTTTCTATTAGGCATATCATTTTCAATCCATGATCTTGGACTAAAAATCCCTTTGTCCATATTCCCATATACCCTAAATTTATGAGCCTATTTGTAACTAAGTATCAAACAAGACCCATCAAACCTCTATGTAGATGGAGTATCAAAATGTTCCACAACTCATGGCCAATGTAGAGATGAGTCCATCCCATGAGCATCGCTATGCTTTGTAGAGATCACAACTTTCTATTGCAAAGTCATTCCATGACTCATAGCCATTGACAAAGTAAGGTAACATCGTCATGTCATCTACTTTTGATAGTCGGCATGGATTATTGGCTCCAACCTAATTTTACCCATATTAGCTTGAAATTGGAATTTCAATTATTTATTTACTTTTAAAAATCTAAATGGGGGTATTTATTTTCACCAAGACCTCATCACTTTTAATCTCAGTTTATTTAATATGTTTGCATTCAATTGATGGCAAGCACATCACATGAAAATATTAAATACACCCTGTGCATGCATCTAATACATACATAACTTGGATAATCATGGACTAATCTTATGTGATCCGTTGGAGCCAAAAATGGCCAAAAATGGATCCAGATCAGTCTAAGGGTAGTAAAATGGAAATAGTAACAAATTTCTATTACATGAATATATCCCATACATTCATGGGTCTTCTCTTGATTTTCTATCTTGATTCTTCTTCTTATCCACTAATAACAAAAAGAAAAACCTCACCTTATGCTACTCTCATTTAAAAAATGTAAAGTATATACAAGGAAAGAATAAGAGCCTTGTAGGACCCATTTTAAAACCCAAAAACATAATAATCCAATCACATTGGTCAAAAGGCTCCATAACCATCCCATACATGCCCATAAATATATCTCATTAATTTATAAAAGCTTGTAAATTTACCGTCCATTTAAATTGTACTTTTATGACTTGGGATAAAATCTTAATTTTTCATGAAAAACCTATTTTTCAAAACAGTTTAAAATTAACAATTTAATTAAAAACTCTGAAAAATTGAATTTTGCAATCTAACACGACGAGGTTGTCCAACACCCTTGCCAACGCGCGCGTGCTGCTGCATGCGGTTGTGCCATGCATGTACCTTTGCCAACTGAATCTAATTCAATTACACATGTTTTTATTTAAAAACTAAATAAGTTGCAAAATAATTATATCCTAATCATAAATCGTGGCTCTGATACCACTGTTGGGTTCGATTGATCTCGGGGTGTGATACCCAAACCTCTCACAACTCACTTGGCCAATGTAATTCATGCATTACATGCTACTTATATGCTAATTTTCATTAACATTTACATAGCATCTTATATAGCATTCTTAATCGTTAGACCTCTAATGCTATCACATGATATAAGTGGTTGAGATCTTATAACCTAATTAAGAAATTCTATATTTAAATAAGAAAAAGAATAGATTGGTCGATATATTGGATATTCATAGGTTATATGTTATAATTTTGGAAGTGTTAAAGGTGTTACTAGTAAGTTTATATGATTCGATTTAATTAGATCGATGTGTTTTAAAAGTATACATCCATGGATTAACATACTTGGGATATTGGACATGATATAATGTGATTTAAGTATCATAATACAAGGTCCATATGTGCATATGATTTTAGAAATACAAACTAGACAATCATTTCAAAATCGGATGTCAATCGATTTGGAGATCGAATGAACGGACATAGGAATTACCTATAGGAATGAATGGTGACTAAGATAGGTTGCAACCAAATAAGAATATGTGAGACACACAAGATTAGGGCTGCAAGATAAGAGAGAAAATCAGATTATACCATTACATGCCACCTCAAGCTTTGCCACCTCATGCTTTGCCACCTCATGCTTTCTTATTAAGCTTAAGCTAACACCTCAAGCTAACACCTCAAACCCTTCACCCTTAAGCCACGACCAGACCTTGATTTCAGCCATTTTCATCTTCCAAACACACACCTTAAGGTATCCAAGTGCTCCAAATTGATTCCAAGTTGAAATAAAAGCAAGAAAAGCAAAGGAGAAGTGATTACCATCAAGTTTAACCTCAAAATCTGCATAGGTAACACTTATCTACGGTTTTGCCTTTGGTTTTCAGATTATTCTGAATGGTTTTATTATTTAATAAGCTTTCAATATCTCTTATAAAGTGTTAGGAAGTTTTTAGTTAGACTTTGGTGCACAAAGAAAGGGTTTTTGATGACAAACACTTAATAGGAAATACTTGTGGCAGAAACTATCACCTTACTGTTTTCTTGTATTTTATGCTTCAAAAGTGTATGGTATGTTGAATGAAACCTGTAATTATCTTCATATACATGTTTATATATGGGTTAATAGTATTGGAATAAATTTTCATCGGTTAGAAATTGAAATAGGGCATGATATTGAAGAGATGCTCAAAACTATCACCATCGAATTTCAGATTCTATCATATGTGAAGTGGACTTGTTTTACAGTGTTAAATCCATTAGTTTTGGAAAGGATATAACCTGGTTGTCTCTTTTTATATGTTATATAAGTGTGGTGAAAATTTGGGAGTGATTGAATATACTTAATGGTGCCAAAACCATTAATGTCATGAAGTGCGTAAAACTGTCACGGTGGGAAAAATCTGTTTCAGTATGCTGTGAAAGGAGCTGAACTTGGGAAGCTATATCCGTGAGTTTTAGCCATTAAATGACATGGTTACATTTTTTTTTATGTTATATAAGTGTGATAAAAATTGTGGAGTGAATGAATATGTCTAAGGGTGTCAAAATCATCATGCAAATTAATGTGGCAGCAAGAAAATGTGAAGTGGTGAATCTGTCCCATTTGGTTCATTAACATGTTCCAACATAGATGTGGTGCATTTGATCCCTAACATTTAGGTAAATGTTGTAAGATTTATAATACATCAATTAAGTGAGGTTAGTATACATTTAAGATATGAAACAAAGGTACGTAGAAGGTTGTATTCGGTTATAGTTTCTAAGTGGTAAGGTTGTTTAGTTAAATTGTGATTCAAGATCTTTATACTACATTAGGTATAATGAACTTGATAATTGAGGGTGGTGATTGATATCTTGTATTTTTACAGATTATTTCACATCTAGGGTTGGGGAGTAATACTTAAGAAACCTAAAAGTAACACACAACCGATCAAAGGTAAGTAAAGATTCATGTGCAACTACAATGTATAGACATAGTAAATGTGTGATTTATATGTAATACCATTGATCATATGTGCGTAGCAGAGGGCATGCATTATTGTCATTCATGTCCATTGAGCATATATACATAGGCATTGGCACGTGCATACATCATATACAAGCATTGTGATAAATCGTGCATTGCACGGCATGATTTTGAGAAAGAAAAATGTTTTACTGACCACTACTAGTGCACCGAAGCATGCATGGATTTGCATGGTTTTATGCATGGATTTGCAGGTTCGCATGCATGGATTTGCATGCGTATGAGTGTGCATGGATTTGCATGCTTTTATGATTATTGGTCATTGGATTATGGCGATGTGCAGAGCTCTTTTCCGATGCATGGGATAGTAGCGTTGGTCGGGGGCCAAGAAAGAAATGATTTTGAGAGAAATATTTTGATGCATAAAATTGCATTGTGGGCATAGCATGTTGAGATGCATGAATTGATATTGTGAATTATTCTTTGACATGCATAATCATTACTTGCTGAGCGTTAGCTCATATAATTTATGCATTGTAGGTGAGTCTGAGGATACTTGATACCATGGACTTACTGGGCAAGCTGTTGGGGTTCCTACAGGTTCTGAAGATCAGTGTACATGGATGACGACCTGTTGGGTTGATTGTAACTTATTTGATTTTGTAGTCTATTGTATTAGGTTTTGGGATTTGTACAATGTGTTACTTTTATAACTTTTCTGTACACGGGTATATAAATATTATGATTGTTTTGGGTCCTCTGCAGGTATATATATTAGTCAGTGAGTGGGAAAATATTTATTATTTATTAATATGTTGTAGAAAAAAAAATAATAATAATGCATGCACACAGGCTTTATCATGTTAAATTATACTATATATATAGTTCTGTAGTAATTGGGGTGTTACACGGGGTATGCGCATAAACATGCCATAATAATCATCACCCGGATCCGATGCGATTTTAATGATCTCATATTTTTAATGGTTGTAAAAACAAATAAGAGTTTTGATTTATACCTTTTAATGCACTTTAGTTGTCGTAAGGTTTAAAGCAATCGATTGCTAGCCCCTTTTTGAGTCTGGTTCACAGGGATATAAGCATCTCCCCTCTAAAGCAGTTCACACTTTGAGCAAGAATATAGAATCCAAACTCTACTAGTAATCCAGATTATTTTACTAACCTAGGTTTAGAGTGTATATTTTGTGAATATTAATTCTTAGTATCAACTAGTGATAAAAGAATTAATACTTTGAAGAAAGATGGAATTTTTGGTTGAAGAAAACATGGAAGAAAGAAAATAAATTTTCCCTCATTTTTTCCCTTAATGGCCGAAAATTTGGAGGATTATTATTCCTCAAATTTAATAGAGGTCAAAAATTCCAAGAGTCCTACCCTTGGTATTTTTGGCCTTCTTTTTTATTGGTTGGAAGATTTTTGGTTGATTCTAAATCTCCCAAAAAATTTCTACTCTATCTCTTATATCTTTCAAAGATACATAGAGATTTTCAAGAATATCAAACTCTTGGGTTTCCATCTTTTTCAAACAACTCTAGTGGGCCTCTCCTAATGGGGCTATTTTAATTGAACTTGGACTTAAAATAAATCCCACAATTAATCCAACTAATTATTTAAACTTAAATTTAATTAATTAATTCCATCTAGCCCACCTAATAAAATTAGGTCTAATTAAAAAATTCAATTATTTAATTGAATATATTAATTTAACAATTTAATTAATTTATGATCTACACAACTAATTGATCCAATCAAATAATTATTTCACTCCAATTTAGGCTTCTTAATCTTATTAGATCCAATTAAATAATATAATTATTTAATTGAATAATTAATTCAACTCCTTGAATTAATCTAAGTTCCAATTAATTAATATCCATTAATTAATTGAATCCAACTCTTTAGATCAATTCTTAAGTTTGAAATGATTCATTTCAAATTGTGTGTAACCATTTAAGTTCACAACTAAGCTAGTAGTGGGCTTGAAATATTTGCAACTTATGAATAACAATTATTCTAATTAATTAATTCTATTAATTAATCAACTTAAAATTAACTCCTTAATTCTCACAAGTCATGGGCAACACCTAGCAAGTGTATCATGACTATCTAGTTTTAGGTGAATTAGCGAGTAAACCTATTTCAATTACGTGTATCATACACCTAAGGTACTTCCGATATCTAATCTCTCGATTGAGTCTAAGGCATGGATTAATATTTGAAATCCTAATTAACTCAATAACTATGATTCTATTTCAAGTTGCAATGACTCATGATGAATCGTTAGAAAACTCCGTCTAATATTCATCCTGCCTTGGTCAAAGACTTTTAAGTCATGATCTATAAAAATATAAGAGATTTACTTGTTCTACCAGACAAGTGATTTTCTTTGTTGGCTACTCATCAACCTCCTTACATGTCAATGCAACATCCAACGTACCCCTTTTATGATTGTCAAGCAATCAAAAGATATATCAAAATGAAATACAACATTTACAAGGCTACCATGGTGTCTCAAGTCCAATGACTAATCATGTACTATCGTAACATGAAAACTCTTGTTTCGACAAACAATGTTCCCAGTTAAGAATTTCCAATGCACCCGTTTAGTGAACTCATTCTCTAACAAGCACTCGCATACATGTACTAGGGTCACTACGCCAATGTCCATAGAGACAGACATTCTTCTCATATGAGCATGCATCGTATGCGCGAGTCTATTAGGCTATTCGATATCCCATCTCAAAAAGCCCTCGACTCAAAAATAATTTAAGACCAAATCTATAGAAGCATATTCCATGATCACCATTAAATGCGCGGCTATGCCCCTTAGTTAAGTTTGGTCTAGGGACTTTATCTAATTACTATACGCATGTAAAGATGAAGAAAATTGCCTATTTTTATTTATGTAATTTAAAAAAGATTATTTTTATAAATACAAGAGTATAAAAGTTGCCCAAATTAATTGGCGCGCCAAGCACTATTTTAACAGTCTGAGCATACATCAAGCTCCCAATAATAGATGCATAAAAAAATTATTTCATTTGTTTATATTCTAATTCATTCTTTGGGCATTTATTTAAAGCTCAATCTATCTCGTTTCTAAATGGACACATGGAGAGCATTTTTTCATATTAAATCTCTCTATAACTTTATTATTATATACTTTCTAAGACAATCCCAATAATCCTTATGATTTATTATGAAATATTTCAATTCCTATTACATAGGAGGCCTCACCCATATCTTTTATTTCAAAGTTCTTAAAGAGAAACTTCTTGGTCTCATGTAATAAGCCAAGATCATTAGTAGCAAGCAAGATATCTTTGACATAGAAAATTAGAAATTTAAACTTACTCTTATTGACCTTCAGGTATATGCACTAATCAACAGTGTTTTCTCTGAATCCAAAGGACATGATAGTATCACTGAACTTAAGATACCATTATTGGGAAGCTTGCTTAAGTCTGTATATTGGCTTCTTGAGTTTATACACCATGTGTTCCTTTTCTTGAACTGAAAAATCCTTAAGTTGTTCCATGTAAACTTCTGCTTCGAAGTTTCCATTCAAAAAAGCAATTTTCACATCCATTTGATAGAGCTCTAAATCATACTAAGCTACCATTGCCATGATAATTCTCAATGAGTCTTTCTTGAAAATCGAAGAATAGGTTTCTTCATAGTAAATTCCATCTTTCTGAGTATAGTCTTTGGCAAAAAGTCTAGCCTTATGTCGTTTAATATTTCCATTAGAATCATTTTTGGTCTTGGATAGTCATTTACACTTAACTCTTTTACAACTTTCTAGCAATTCAAAAAGATCACAGACTTTATTATGAGCCATTGATTTCAACTCTTCTTTCATGGTATCTAATTAACACTTTTCATAGCTTGTGAAAAAGAAACTAGATCATCATCATTTCGTATGTCAAATTTTAACTCCTATAAATCACCAGAAGTAGGAGCTCTTCTTTACCTTTTAGACCTTCTTAATACTGCTTGATGTGGTTCATCTATTGTAATTTCATTGGTAACAATTTCATTATTTGGAGTTTGATCATTTATTTATTATTCTTGTAAGTTGTTGAATGGTTTAATAACTATAAGAACAACAAGATGATAAGAAATTTTAGGTAAAGAAATCTCCATCCCAACTTATTGAATTTCCACTTTACGTAGTTCCAACACTCGCATTAATTTTACCATTTTCAATAAACCTAACATTTCCAGTTTCATCATACTTTTCATAATATTCACCACCTCTGTCAAACCTAATAATTTTCATCTTCATGCTTAATTATCTTTCAACCTCATTAATAAACATCTCTAAGGTGTCTACAGATTGAGATTTCTTATAAAACAAATAGACATAATCATAACATGAAAAGTTATCAATAAAAGTCATAATATACTTTCTCCATCAAAAGATGGAATATCAAAAGGTCTAAATCTTTCAACGGATAAGTTTATGAAGCTGTGTGCTTCTCGTGGTTACTTTCTTAATGATTATCATACAATGGATAACTGTCATCACCTGAGGACTATGATAGAGTGACTAATTCAATCTAGCTACTTAAGAGAATCGATAGCTAAGGGCATGGACTATGGTCCTAGAAAGGGGGAATTTCAGACCTCATTGGATAAGAGGCGAGCTCGAGAACCATGGAGAAGGTAGAGCTGGACATAGGGAAAATCCAACTCAGCCCCTTAAAAGAGGTGTGATACAAATGATTATTGGAGGACCAACTAATTGAGACTCCAACTGAGCCATGAGATCTTATACGAGATAGATCAGTAATGGACAGGACAAGAATGGAAGAAAATTAGTCAAATGGAAATAGGCCCAGGCTTCACTTCGGCCCCCAAGACACCGAAGGTCTCTAGGCACCCCACAATGATGCCCTGGTCATCTTGACCACCATAGCAAATTATGGTGTGGCTTGGTTCACATTATTTTATACGAAGGGTTTAAGGTGATGAACTTGGGAATGGAGTTGCAAACTATGGATAAAGCCCTGTTTGGGTTTGGTAGGGGAGCAGTGGAGATAATTTGATACAGTCCTAATACCCTAAATACCTTGAGCTGAAAATGTAAGGGCAAATTACTTATCGAATATTGTAGTTCCACGGTGGATTGCAAAACAAGGAAGATCACTCTATTAATAACTCATTGAAGCAACATTGAATGGAAGGTCAATATGGTAGAAGAAAAAGATGAC
>CM033107.1:12137870-12393811 GCA_019321725.1 Paulownia fortunei | reverse complement strand
AATTGAATCAACAAGTATTTTTGGATGCATTGTGGTGAAGAATGGAATGGTCGGGTAAAGGCTACAGTTATTTGTTGTAGAAGACATTGGTGTATATACTGACACTTGCTGCATTATGTTGCTCTTACATCTCCGACATGTCAGTAACATCAACCTGAACATCATCATCATTATCATTGGTTATACCATAGGATCCACTCCCATCGAGTTCGAAATTAACATATTCTTCATCAGCAAAATTATCGACCAGTCAGGCAATTCCTTGGTGTATGCATGGTCAGGCAATTCCTCGGTGTATGCATTTTTAGGTTCTACATTAGTACCACACTCAATATTTTGATGATAGACTCCTATATTCTCTTGTCCGAAGGTTAAAGCACCTGCATAGAAGTCATTGATCCCAACACTTGCCATCCTTTGCATAATTGTAGACAAATCAAACATACTTTCATCTTTTATAAACGACATATATGAGCCCTCCTCATTATACATTGGGATCTCGGGCGCAAGATTATGCTGGAATTGTTTTATCTCAACAAAATATCCAGACATCAATTATCCACCTCTGGATCCAAGAAAACCACAAATTGGTATAGCCACGATATATTGTTCAAACAATACTTAGCGAATACTTTCAACAAGAATTGATTGTTGTCAATGCCCATCATCTGTTATACAATCTCAATAGCAATTCGAAAAAAATGTCCTACAACACATTCTCCTAGCTCCACTCGGATGATGATCATATATCGCCAAATAAGCATCCTGTATAGTTTGACCTCCAAACTGCATCATAAGATCGATGTTTTGATTTGATATGAATACATACTATTTTTAATTTAAAAGTATATGGAACTTTATTAACAATATGATTACAACTTTAATATAAATTATTTACATTATATTACTAATTAATGTTCAATACTACTTCATAATGTATTTTTGTTATGTTTAAAAGATATATAAGTTAATAATGTATTTATATAATAATATTATAACTACATACATAATAAAATAACTATTAATTAATTAATATCATAAATACACACCTAATAAAATAACTATTAATTAATTATTATTATTATAAATAGTTAATAAATTATTTATCAATGTTACTTTATAATTTTATTATATAATTAATTAGTAAATAATTCACTATTAATATTATATTTTAGATATATAGATAATAAATATTAACTTATAAACTTAATCTACGTAAATAATTATTAATCAATGCGCTATGTAATAATTTTTTATGTATATAATTAATTAATATTATTATTAATTAATATCAATAATATTAATTAATTAATCAAGTTATTTTATTATTATATCTATTTTAAACTACAATAATATATAGATTATTAATATTATTTAATTAAATATAAATTATTAATATTATTTTATAATTCATTATATATGAATTAAAAGTTAATTTTCTTTAAAAATACATAGTATTTTTTACCATTACCTATTCATTATAATTAGTATAAATATGATTATAATATATACATATGTGCATAATAAGCTATATAAATAACTTAGGTTAAGTAATTTGATTGTGAATATATAATATTTTTTATATGATTACAAATATTAATTATTTATAAAAATTATTAATGTCTAATAGTATATATTTAGATGAAAAATTATTGTCAATGAAATATATAATATTTGCAATTATTTATATAAAAAGTATTACATAATTATTATAAACACATAATTAATGTGTAATTTTATTATTTATTACTTAAAGACATAATTACATTATTATTTATTAAGTTATTACTTATCATAGTATTACTATAATTAAATTATTAATGATATTTTCTTAATTCCTGTTAAAATAAGATATATAAATAATATAATTGTTAAATGATAAATATTGCACATATATAATGTTATTATTATCAAACAATTTATTTTTAAAATTTAATAATTAAATATTAATTCTTTCTAATAGTACTAACTTACATACTAAATTAAAAAAAAAATTGTAAAGGTTATGATGATTAATTTTTAAATATTATCAATATTTTTGATATAGTTTCTCATTTTTGTTAAATAAATTATTTTCTAAATATATTATTTCATAATTGTCTTTTTTTAATGCAATAAATTATACATATAAAGATGGTATAGATTATCAAATGAAACATCTAATTATAAATTCATTATTTTTTTCAATCACATAAACTAATATGCATCAAAGTTTTTCTATCTAAAAATCTCAGCATTTCTACTTACTCACATAAACAAACATGCATCAAAATTACTTCAATAATCTAAGCATTTCTATTTAATCACATAAAGTAACATGCATAAAAAAATTCAGTCTAAGAATTTAAGCATTTATACTTACTCACATAAACTAACATGCATCAGTACATACAAGATCATATCAATATTCAATAACATAATTATTATCATAAAAACTATACACATTTAATTCTGCATAAAATAATTTATTTCTTAAATATAATATTAAATCTAGTCAGAACCTATATCATAATAAAAAGCACATGTTATAAGAAAAACATTAATCGTACATGTGAGTTAGTGTCACAATCAAAATAGATTCTTTTTTTTTTTTTTTAGAAATTAGTAATAATTTATGTGATTTTTCCATATCTTTCATCCATCTTATCTATTCTTTCAGATTTTCTTTAAAAAATATTATATAGAAAAGAAATACATAATGAATTAGAAAAATACAGATTTTTTTTTAACAATAGAAGTCTTTCATATCCAACTATACCAATGAGTAATCTCATATTTTTTATTTAAATGGTAGTTCCAAAAAAACATACTTCTGCATTAAAAAAATGTCTTCGTAAAAATATTTTAGAAAAGAAAGGGGTATTGGGCAGTGTTAAAAGCGTTTTTCTTAGAAAAACTCTTTCTCCTACGAATTCAAAAATGATGTCAACTGAAATCAAAATGTCAAAATGTGGTTTAGTAATAAAATTAATTAATATTATTAATAAAAACTATTAATGTATTATAAATGTGTTATTATTGTTACTTTTGAGATATATAAATAACATATTTTTTAAATTAATTATATAACCATTAATTATTAAATTTTATTATCATACTTTATAATAATTGCTATTTTTTAATATGTTTATAATAATTATACATATTTAGTAATAAATAAATAGTATTAATTAATTAAATTAAGTGATTTTATTTTTATATCCATTTCACCAAATATTCATTATTAGATAAACCTTCGTGCTTTTCTTCAATCCACCTAACCTTAACTTAAGTTGTTTAAATCTCTCTCTCTCTCTCACACACACACACACACACACATATATATATATATATATATATATATAACGCCGCCATAAATCCAATACACAATATTGGATGTACAGGCTAGCTATATTGAGTGAGGGAGTTATAAAAAATAAAGGAATGTGAAAGCCAACTTATGAGGCCAATTGATTCTCTAAACAAAGTACATTTAATAACTAACTAAACATGAAAAATATCAAATATCTCATGCTATATAGTACAAAAAGATTTTGTAAACGAAAAATTAATTTTTAACAACATAAGTAATTAAATCACATATCAATAACTTATATGATCAAAAAAATTTAAAACTATAGTCTAACATAATATTGAAATCTTACGTATTCACTCCACAAAATAAACTCACGGCTTAATTGTTCAAATTATATTGATCCATAAACCGTACAAATTAATTAGTTTAATTAGATATAAAATTTTACTTTACAATACTATACAATAGATATGATACAATATTGATAAAAAACTTACTAGTAAGAAAATTGATGCAGAACACCGTCTTAAGTTCAAAGTTTTTCTGCAAAAAAATAAACATTCATTTTTTGGTTCTTTTATGGAAATGAAAACTTGACTGAAAGATGGAGGAAGAAAATGAAGAAGTTGAGAAGTTGAGAGCTGAATGAACAAAGAGGCTGTTATAACTGCTTTCGCCCGTGAATGTTAATTTGCGTCAACTATAAAATAAAATTGACGCGACCTAACATTAGAAGGTTGACCCGGAGTCAGCCTTTTATTCGAGGGTGTCAGCCGTCGCTGATAGTGACGGTGTCATATATTTTTTGTTTTTTTTAATTTTTTTCAAAGATGCAGGTTAATTCTGCTTCTTAAGTTTTTATCAAAATAAAGTTTAAATTTCAGGAAACGTAGTGCTTGACTGTGTTTGTTGGTTTGATTGCATTTCTGATCAAAGTTTGCACATTTGTATTTGCATAAAATTTTAATATCATTTTTTTACACGGTAATCAGTTAACTTAATTTTTAATTTATAATAAACTGTTAAAAAAACCTTGGCTTAGTTGAGAAGCACGGTTAACAGCACTGGTGTGAACTGAAGAACAAAAAGAGAGAGAAAAGAGGGAAGAAAAAGTGAGAGAGAGAGAGAGCCAAAAAGAAAAAAAAAAGAAAAAGAATAATGAATGGCAATTACAATTTGTAATTGTCAAATTAAAGATCATGCTTTTTTAGTCCTACAAGTAATCCGACCACGAAATGCTTTATTAAATTGCTCCTTGATGGGCTAGAAATTCATTATATTAATTTTTCAGTAAGCCCAATCCCACCAACCCAACCAAAAGGTTCCTCGACAATGTCCTTTTGGCAATATGATTTTTAAGTACTTTCTTCGTAAATATATTTTGTCAAATTGGGATTCATTCTTTAGAATTATTTTAGCATTTTCAATTCAATTTTTTTTCCCAGATGATTTGCAAAATGTATCCAAAAAACACCAATTTTCAACTGTATCTTCAAAGCCACACCCCATTTTGTAATAATGTGCTCCATTTTTATAAAACACTTGTTAACACATATTTGAAAATAAATTATTCGTGCATTTAGATGTGAACCATATTTGAATGATCCTATTGTGATATCGATGATTTTTTGTATCTCCTAGTAGGATTCTAATTGTGATAGGAGATGGAGAAATATCTTGAAATAAAACTTTATATCCCAACAAGTGAATCACAATCATTACTTCTTCCAAATACAAAAAACCTTCTCTTCCCATGTATTTTCTCTCTATGTTTCTCTTGGAGTATTACCAAAAAAAGAGAGTTCCTCCAGGTATGTAAAAAACAACAGTGGATAGTTTGGTTGCATCCATTGAAATGAGAAGGACTTTGGCGTAGTACTGTTCGTTGTATTTGGAGAAGCTTATAGGCGAGTCTCTGGTTTGGTTGAATCGATTAATCATCTGATGCATTGAAAGGTAATATCAATTCACCTTAATTTTAGATGGTTATATGCGCATTAAGTTTCCTACAGGTATAAAAGCCAATATGGCTCGACCTTATTGTTTTAATTGACTTAATGCATGAGTATATTTTTATGCTTAATATTTATGAATTTTTTTAATTTAATTCAAGCATGAAACTTAGGCTACGATTTTTGCACTATATGTTGTATTTTTTAACATGTAAAATGCATATTTAATTTGGTGAAAATCGCATGAGCTATTAGGGAGAAATTTTGAGCCGTAGTTCAAAGACTCATTTACTTTATGCTCAACAATTGAATTAGTAGAGCATGAAAAGATGGTTAAATTAGTATATTATCGATCAAAAGCAGACAAGAATTGAGAAATATTTGAATTTGTAAAGAATCTGCTAAAAAATGCGTCAAAAAAAATAGTTGAGTGCAAAATTCCAAGTGTTTTAGATTTAGTAAAAAATATAGTAGGTCGATGTTAACTAGCATGCTAATGCCAGCTGGCATACCTGACATGCCAATAGAAAAGCGCCATAGGGCGTGCGCCAGCTGGCACACCCAATGGTGCGCGGGACCCTAAGCCCTTAAAGATTTATTTGGCAGCCAAAATAGTAATAAAAAATAAAAAAATTGCCAAAAAGCAAAAAGAAATTTTTATTTTTTCTTATAGATTTATAATTCACAATTATTTTTTAAGCCAACTTTGTGATTGGATAGAAATTAAAATAATTTATAGGCTTAAAAAAAGTGTCTTTTTAATTACAATTTTTGTTCTTGTGGAATTTAATACAATATGAAGATTGTAAATGCAAATGGTACAGGAGTTGACATTTTGGGTGTCCATGTATATTATATGATATTTTTATAGTTTATTTATTTGAGAGTTAATTAGTGGAGATGGTGCTAATGCGGCATTCCAATTTTAGATTGATCTAGTAAATCTTGAAAAATGTAATTTTATTTAGAGGCCATGTATTTTTTTGGGATATGTTTCATTAATAATCACCATCTGCCAACAATTATCTCAACATGCCGCATAAAATGTTAACCTAATTTTTAATTTTATTCATATATTTATGCATGCACAATTTTATGGACATTGTGTATTTGATTTATTGATTGATAATTTTTATTATGGTCATTAATTCAGTGAGAGATGATTACTAGCTTTGGTAGATAAATTTTCAATCTCACCATACTGAAGAAAATAATAAAAATTTAACTAATCCAGAAAAAAATTTTAGACCATTACCTAACATTGCACATAAAAAATATAATAACATAGGCCTAAACAACTTTTTTTAACCTCTATGGCACTGGCAAATTAGATGGCCGAAACTATGCAATGTGGCATAGAAAGATCCATTATCATCTCACCACTACTATGCCTATGCTAATTTAGTCAGAAAATGGACAAACTGTCAATATCGTCGTGATATGGATGCGTATAATAAGTAGGAGGATTAAGATAAGAGTGTGTGCTTTACTATGTTAAACTATATGCACGATAATCTAATTTGTGAGTTTGAGAAGTATCCTATGGCTAGGGGGCTATGGGATGTGTTGAAAGTCACGTACGATAGAACTTTAACTATAAGACTGAGGGCACTTACCCTCAAGTTTAATTAGTACATACTTACCCCAAAGCACTCGATGACCCAACATCTGATGTGATGAAGGATAACATCCAAGAGCTTCAAAATGTGAGGTGTGAGTTCACTAATGAACAACAAGTTTTGGATTTCCTAAGGTCGCTCTGCCTGAGTAGACCTGGGGATATGATAAGCTTGTTCTAATGCATAATAAGCAAATTCATACATTTAACAATATAACCATTCATCTTAAGCTAGAGGTTGATCGTTAAAGCTGAAACGAGCACAAGCAGCTGCTCTTGTCGCCTATGTTGGATAGAGTTAGCACAACAGAGGTAAATTTTTTGGAACAAGCAAAAGGATGTTAGATAAAGCAATAGGCAAAGCCAAAACTTGGACTGTAACATGATAAGGCTATAAAGCATCACCAAACCAAGAGGGGTGGAAAAAAAAGTCAAGTGCTATAACTACAACAAGTTGGGCACTTCGCTCATGATTGCACTAAGTCAAAGAAGGTAACATTTGCAACTAGCTCTCTTAGTTTTTTTATTTGCTCGCATGTCTTTGTTGCTAATTCTCTCCTTGATTGGATTGTAGACACAAGTGCAATGAAACATGTGATAAGGGATCAAGCAGGATTTGTAAATTATCATCGAGTGCCAACTTGTAGCCACTACATTATTATGGGGAATATCGTACAAAATGAGATCCTTGGAGTTGGAATATACCAACTCAAGCTTAATAGTGGGTGCGAGTTACTGCATAGTGGTGTGCAATATGAACCTAACATATGATGTAATTTACTTTCAGTTACTACACTTTTAGGACATGGTTTTTCTTTCCTATTCGAGCAAACTAGTTTGTCTATTTTCTTGGTAAAGACCTTTATGGCGGATTTATGAATAATAGATTTTTCACACTAGATTTATTCAATGATTGTGTTTCTTATATTTCTTCTATTATGGATGTTATTTATGATTATGTTAAATGGCATGCACATAGAACAAAAAAAGAATGATTAGGTTAGCTCGAGAAGGCCTTTTGAGCTATCTTGCTAAAGCTAACCTTCATGTATTTGAACTATGTTTGGCGGGAAAAGCCTGCCAGCATAGTAACAAATTCTAACTTTGAGAATAATAGTTAGCTCTTAATATTCATAATATGGGTATTATTCGTAAATCCACAAAATCCACAAACACATAGAAGCAAACACGGAATAATACCCCTTCTACGTTATGAGATTGATTGTAAATCTTTCATGTGTGCTTTTGTGGATGTTGATGAGCCATCTACTTATAAAAAATTGTAACTTCTCGTAATGCAAATGAGTGGATAGCTGATATGGAAGAAGAATTAAGCTCAATGGCTAAGAACCATATTTGGGAGCTTGTCAATCTTCCATCTAAATGCAAAACCAATGACAAGTGGATTCTAAAGGTCAAGCACAAGGCAGATGTATTAATCGACAAGTATAAAGCTCGACTTGTGGTGAAGGGTTATACCTAAAAGGAAGATATAGACTATGAAGAGACATTCTCTCTGATGGTGAGGTTTGCCTCTATTGGCCTCATATTAGCCATTGTCGTCCACCTAGTGTGCCACATAAAACATTCCATTTATGGACTAAAATAATCATCTAGATAATGATGCCATCGATTTTATCAATTTATCACCACGATAGGGTTTACGATGACTGAGGAAGATCACTGTGTGTATGTTAAGAGAAGTGGAAGAAATTTCTTGATTCTCTCTAATAAGCTTACAATTTGATGCAATTTTGATACCATTAGTACCATGATCTTGATGTGTTTTAGTATACATTTTAGTGGTAATTGTATATAGTTTTGATAATTTCTTGGTGTAGGGATAATTTTGGAGATGATGGGTGAAAAAAATATTAAAAAATGTGGAACAGAACTTGCACTTAGGCGACATTTTATTGTGCCTAAGCGCCAATTACAGGGTGTAAAATAAAGATGTTAGCGCTTAGGCACCAATGCAGAGCCCAAAATTAAAGGTATCATGCTTAGGCTCTGCCATAGACACCTAGGTACCCGAAACTGAATGAGGTGCCTAGCCGCGTAATTGATTTAATTTCTTTTGTTTAATGCTTTGACAAGTGGTGCAAAATGGATACTTTTGGCATCTTTATTATTATACACACCCTGGATACACATATCACATCACTCCTCATTAGATACATAATTCATATACAATACATACTCTCATATATCTCATCATAATCCATATACCACACACATTTTACACACACAATTCTCTCAATTTCCACACATAAATTCTCTTAATGTCCACACTCTAGTCCACACACCCATTGAAGGAGGCCGAGATTGGGAGCAAAGGGAGAAGAAATTCACCATGGGCTAGGAAGATTGATTGAAGATTTGAAGAATCCAAGTTGTAATTTTTCTCAATTCTTACAAATTTTGCTTAGTCTAATGTTATTGTGAAAGACCCATGATAGATATATCCAAATTATATTTGATCTTTTACACTATGAACAAAATTTTCTTAGTCAAGGCTTGGAAAGCTAATCTATAGATTTATGAGTTAATAACTTGTTTATGATTTGATAAAATTTTAAATTGTGTTGAGCATGTATTATGATCTTAATTCATTTTCAAGTTTGGCCAACTTTAAATTGATCTTTGTTACTTTAATTAACATTGAGAGGGAGTGTTGCAATAAGTGCTCGTGTAATGCATGTCATAGACTAATTAATATAGAGATATAGGAATTAGTACATGTAATAGTCATAGACATAATTTGATTATATTGAAAGCTAGTGGAGTTCATATGAATTAATTCATTATTAATTAGTTAAACCCGTAACATAGATATTGTCAATTGCTTGTTAATAGTAGATTTGGTAAGTCTTGAGAGAATCTACCAAGTACATATGGAAATCCCATTGTCACACGATTGCATATTCATTCTAATCATAATTTTTTAAACTCGTAATGAAATATGTTGGTAATTCATAGCGTTAATCCCATTCTCCCTAAATTTCACTTTTCTATATTTCTTGGTTTTTAATTTTCATTGCTAATTAGTTTAATTTAGTTTTCAAATCATCCATCCAATTTCCATATGTTAAATATAGCTAACACTTCTAGGGACACAACAATCCTCTCCTCACACACTTTATTATTTATGATTAGTACACTTGCTAATCAAGAGTTGCACTGCACGCACATCAATTTTTTGGCATCGTTGATAGGGAGTATGTTTTTACAATATCAAAAATTGATTTATGTAGTTGTAATTTAACATTTATTTACTTTATTATTGTTATTTTGTTCTAGTTTAGTTTAGTTCTTTTGTTTGTTTTTATAGGGGATACTTTGTTAGATAAGATAGCAGCTTATACACATTATTGGCTAATGAATGTACCATGACAATGAGGACTTTTGGAAGTCATGAATTAGAAACCCTTGCTGCATTGTCCGCTCAAGTAAACGCTTTACCTAACTAGACAAATTTTTTTAGTAAATCCTATCTATATAAATGTTGCAGTGCATGAATGGTACGATGGTTTCCATGCAAGAACAGAATATCGAGAGAGCAATCCATTGGCACCATCACAGGCTGATCACGCTCAATATATGTGGGATTACAATGAAACATGACACTCTTTTCTCCAACACTTGTAATCAAGGATGGCAAGATCATCTGAATTTTTAATGGAAAAATGATCACAATATGACATTGCTTGAACCTGAAGAAGCATCAACTCAATTCATAATGAAGGCCGAAGATAGTTTCTAAAATCCATCAACAACATTTCAAAACTTGGAAATCTAAATTAGTAAGCTAGCCAATATATTTTCTCATGGACAACAATAAAATTTACCTTGCACACTTGAGGTAAATGAAGTGGGCAAAGAATTGTGTAATGTTATTATCGTGGGAGTTGAAAACTTCATCAAGGAAAAAACTCATCAAGGATGAACAAGAGGCATCAACATAAAACTTCTAGTGGAAAAGGAAGAATGCTAAGTGCTACAACTTTAAGGTTGCAAACCCAAGTGTAGGTTGTATTAAGTAATAAATTTTTCGAGAGTCCGCAGTCAATCCACAAGGAAGTTGTTTGAAGAATTCAAGTTTATATTTCTAAAAAGATGGAGTTTATGTGATTCAAAATATATGAAAAAATTAATGTATGTTATAACTGAAGAAAAACCACAATAATAAAAGTACTGAGGATTATGATCCACTATTGAGTTTTGGACAGAGAAACAGTTATTTATTCTTTTTACCTCTATTAATTTCCACAATTGGAATCCATACATAATGAAGGTTCCAATGGAAAGATATTATCTAATAACTCATGGAATAAGGTAATCATGATATTGTCTTACTATTGCAAATTATATCTTAACACCAACACTTATTTATAGGATCAATCATTTATGCACACCTTTGTCAATAATAAATCAAGGTTTTATATTAGTAGTCGGTGGGGTAAAACCGTACAATAAGCTAAATAAACCCAAATATTTGTTGTGCCATTGGAGTTACATAAATCAAGAATTACCACTAAACAAGTAGGGTTTAGATCAAAACTCAAAATAATAATACAACATACTTAAACATTTTCTACTCTTATCACCATTCCTCTTTCTCCATCAAGAGGTTCACCCTTTTTCCTCAACAAAATAAAATTTAGAAAGATATAATAAAAGTAGCAAAGACTAAAAATATAAGAAAAACTAGAGAATGCATTTCTATTACTACTAGAAAACTTACATTACTAGAAAACATACAAACTAGAAAACTTAGCCTAAAGAAACCCTCTACCCCCCCCCCCTCTCTTACAAGCTTAATACATGACCTATTTATAGTACTTAGAGTAAGCTAGAGGCCAAACAAATAATGGAGGGGTTAATTAAGTGGTATACTAGTTTCCAAAAGTTGGTAAGTTTATACACCAAGTCATCACATACCAAATTAAATTGTATTTTTTGTTCAGATACAGCTAGATTGTGAAGATGCATAAAGAACAAAAAATGTATATCTTTTGGTGCTTATATATTTTCATATATCATTTGTCAAATTTGGCGGTCGGATGAAGGAGATATGATCAAATTACCGAATCATGTCCAAGAGCCGTCCTGTAATAGAAGCAGTAGCTTGCAACCTATGTTTTTACTATTTTGACATATTTTTTTACCATCTTGTCTTCAGAAAAATTGTTTATTTACCTATTATGTATAATATATCGAAATGTCAGCCTAACACAAATTTGGTCTTAAGAGATATTACCCAATTGGTCAAATAAGAAATACTGGGCTAAAGTCTAATCCAAATTTTGGTGATCCATTTTGTGCAATTACTTGAATAAATTTTATGCTATAATCAAAACTGAATTGGGCTGAGCTTCCGACAAAAAAATTGTACTTCTATTTCTTGGATTTCAAATGAAGTAAACTTCAAATCCATAAGGCTTTTGATCATGAAGTTATATTTAAAATACAAAAACTGCACAAGTTTGGAAATATGCTTCTTTTGATATTTTTATATTCATTGATTCCCTAACACAAAACATTAATAAAACAATAATATTAACAAGAATAAATGAAGAAAAGTATAAATGATTTGATATAAAAATATGTTAAAATATGCATTTATCAAATTCCCCACACTTAACCCTTGCTTGTCCTCAAGCAAGCCTAAAATAAACCTAAACTAATCCACTTTTGTGGGAAATAACGATTGCATTTAGCATATGCAACAAGCCTTTAAACCCCTAAGTGACCTATAGATGACGAGTTATAATCTCGTGAGGGTTTCCGGCAGTGATACCCACAAACACCTATAATAACTATCTTTCAACTATTATTCTCATGAAGCAATAAAGTAATATGGAAATGAAATCAAACAAGTGTTGATTTTAACTATTAGTCATTCAAAAACCAATACATTTCCACAATAAGCATACTCAAGTGTGTGTGTGTGTGGATAGTTAATGTCAATAGTGATGAAACTATACATGCTTCAAGTAAGTGAATTCTCATAAAACCTTACAAAAACCATCACCTAATTTCTAACAGAAAAGTTAAATATCATAGACTCTTCATTTGGTGCAAATCTCCACTACATTGAAGGCACCACACGAAATAAAAAGGTTTTCAACAAAGGTTGTAATGGGGCCAAATGATAGTGATGTAGCTAAGAAATAAAAGGATATAATGCAACAAAGGTTTTAAAAATTTCATGGAATTAGAGACATAGAATTTATCGATGAAAAACTCTTAAACTCCATAAATTTCAACACTGGGGTCTATTGTTATTGAATTGGACCTCTTTTATTCATCTTGCAACATCTCATTTTTAGTTGCAACTTGTGGCATTTTGCATTTTTTTTTCTCTTCTATTTTTTTTTTATTTTTTTTCCATTTTTTGTCCATTTTTTTAAAAGAGAAATTCCCCACACTTATCTTTTATTCCAACCTGAATTTCTTTTGTAAGTTCACCCTGTCAATGGAATGTCTCTTAAACTCCAATCATTTTTAGAACAAGAGTTGGATAATAGTACATTTAGGCTAGGTAAAAAGATATGGTTATAAAAAAAAATATTTATTTATTGAAAGGGTCAAAGTAGTTTACTAGGGGGATGTTCTCTTAAAATATCACATGGGGAACAAGTTGATTTTGCAATGGTGCTAGAAAGCCTAATGCCTTAATCATTTTTCTAGTAGTGCACAATCAGTCGTTCGCCTCGATAGACCAAAAGTAAAAGTTCTAATACTCAACCCCTACATGTTGAAAATTCAAGTAATGATTAGAACAAGGGCATAAGAACTTCCGATTTTCACATGATTATGATCACACTGAATAACATAACTATTTGTGCAAAAATATTTGAGTATAATTATCGCAAAAATATATTAACCAAATAACAATATCAAAGTTCAAAACAATACCCATCATCAATCAAACCACATTATTCATACTTAATTTTAATCATTGAAGTTAGAAGAACATCTATGACTCAAAAAAAAAATTGGTAATTCACAAACAATTGTTAAAAACTTCACAAACTTGCCATGTTATGCAAAAAAATAGGGATGTGTATGAAAAGTGTTACAATTACCCTTTACTCTACCACCATTTTTCATGATTTCAATGGACCCATCAGAAAACACGCTTGATTTTTTTTTTTTTAAATAAAATATTAGAAAAACACACATTGAACACCCAAGTCATGATATCAACTATCCTTCCCCCAACCTAATCGAGATATTATCCCCAATATCACAAATAGATAGGAAAGTAGAGTTTGAAAGATATCACTTGAGGTATGGCTAAAAAAATAAAGCAGGAACAAAAAAAAGCACATACTATTAGATAAAACCATTAACAATAAGTATCACAGATTGAGAGTTAAATTCAATTTGCATTTTTGACCATTGTTCCTGTTGACCAATCCACATCGACCAAAGCTGGATTAGGTTCTGGCACATATGCTAGAAGTTGATTAATCAGCAGGTCAGGTGTCGGAGCAGAAATGAGGATTCTTTTCGTAGATGGTAAAATAAAATCTTTTTTTACAGCATGATTTACAAAAGATAGCAAACCATCATAAAAACCCTTAACATTAAGAATACCTATAGGTTTTTGGTGAATGTTGAATTGTGCCCAAGAGACAACTTAGAATAATTCCTCTAGTGTACCAAAACCGCCAAGTAGAATGATGAATGCATCCACATTGTTTAACATGTTAGGCATTCTATCCTAAATATGTGATACTTTTAACTCATCTCCAATGGTCATACCTATTATATTCTATATTGTTAAAGATTTTGGGATAACTACCAAAACTTTGACTCCTCCAACATAAAAAGAAATAGCAACACTCTCCATTAACCCCAAATTGCCACCCCCATATACTAAATGAATTTTTCTTTCTGCTAAAGTTTTACTAAGGTTATTGGTTGCCCCTATAAACTCACCATTTTTTCCTAGATTGGATCCACAAAAAACATAAATGCAATTGAATTTGCGAGTTGAAGAAACTTCTATTTTTTTTTTTGGAAAATAAGTTTTGCAAAAATAGAGTGAGTATGGTGATATTTATTGAGGTGTGAATAGGGAATGCATTTATTAAATATCTTTTTTTTTTGTCAAAAAGGTTGAAAATAAGGACATATCTTCCTCTAGTTTTACGTCCAGTAATGGCTTAAACGCCCTCTATAGATCGAGGATATATTTCCTATCCAGTTTTCTAATAAACTGGCAAACAGTGTCTTTTAATGTCAGATTTCCAATACTATAAAGCTCATTTTCATTTCAAAAATGATCCCATTAATAAAAAACTGCACGTTGTACCAATCCACATGAATGTGTCTCAAGAGTCAATATAATGTGATCTAAAGACTCCTTACTCAGTCAATCCATAATGAATTTAAATTTATCTTCTCAATTTTTAGAGAGCATTCCTAAAGAATGACATTTTTTGTTGCAAGTCCATCTAGCACAATTGTAATAAACTTTTTTTTGAATATGTACTTTTACCCAAAACTAGACATATATCTAGTAAGCAAATCAGGAAAATCATGTGAAAACTCACCTACTCTTACCTTTGCTTCAATTATCCATCGTATGTCCTATAGGATGTCCTTGTGCATAAGCATCCTCAATCTTTCAATCTTAATTCTATAAATTTTCAAAATTATATTTTTAGGAAGAAAAAGAAATCACTTCTTGAGAGATAGAAAAGTGTCACCCATTTTGAAAAGAACAAGAAAAGAGAATGAGAAAAACAAAGAAAATTTGTACAAAGATTTAAGTTATTTAGGAAACTGACAAGTCCAATTTTAATAGCCACGGAGTACCGTTATCCACCACTTAACCGAGAAAAAATAAACTTTCAAAACAAATAAAGTTGGAGAAAATGAGTATATATATATACAACACTAATCACAACAAAGGTAGAAAGAAAAAGAATTTCCTCTTGTGAAAATTGATTTTCTAGAAATGGTTTAACTCTTTGTCCATTTAGTTCGAATATGTTACCATTTCTAGGATTTTCAATGTCAATCACTCCATAAGTATATACTTTTTTTACAACAAAAGGACCACTCCACCTTGATCTTAGTTTTCCAGGAAATAAATACAATCAAGAATTATAAAGCAAAACCTTTCGACCAACCTCAAATATTTTTCTTGAAATTATATTATCATGAAAATATTTGATTCTTGCTTTATAAATTTTAGAATTCTCACATGCACCATTTCTCAATTCTTGAAGTTTATTGATTTGCAATTAACGCAATTTTAAAGCTTCATCAAGGTTAAAGTTAAATATTTTGATTGGCCAATAAGGTTTATATTCAAGTTCAACAGGTAAATGACAAGGTTTTCCATAAATTATCCTATAAGGAGACATGCCTAATGATGTTTGGAAAGTAGTTCTATATGCCCAAAATGTATCGGTAAGTCTAAGAGACCAATCTTTACGGTTTGGGTGAATTGTTTTTTCCAAAATTTATTTTATCCCCCTATTTGCAAGTTCAACTTGTCTATTTGTTTGAGGGTGATAAGGGATTACAACTTTATGTATGATTCCATATTTTCTCATTAAAGTTCCAAAAATTTTGTTAGAAAAATATTTTTCCCCATCACTGATAATGAATTTAGGAATTACAAATCGACTTAAAATATTTTCTTTAAAAAATTTTATCACTATTTTGTTATCATTGTTTCGACAAAGAATTGCCTCAATTCATTTTGAAATATAATTTATGGCAATCAATATGTAAAGAAAACCAAATCATAATAGAAATGGTCCCATAAAATCAATACCTCGATAGTGAAAAATTTCAATCACTAGGATAGGGTGTAGGGGCATCATATTTTGCTTTGAAAGGGATCCTAACTTTTGACAATTATCACAACTTTTGCAGAAAGTGTAAGTGTCTTTTAAAAGAGTTGGCCAATAAAATCCACATTGCAAGATTTTTGCAGTAGTTTTATTTACTAAAAAGTGACCACCACATGCTTCTGAATGACAAAATTTGACAATATTACCTATCTCATTATCCAGCACACATCTTCGAAAGATTTGATTCGGATAATATTTGAATAAGTATGGATCATCCCAATAAAAATTTTCACCTCTGTCAAAAACTTCTTTTTGTCTTAAGAGTTTTAATGCGATGGCATCCTTCTTGTCACAAGAAAATTAACAATGTCAGCAAACCAAGGTAAAATAAAAATATTAAATAGTTGTTCATCAGAGAAAGTATCATTAATAAGTGTGGTTTGGAACGAGTTATCATAACCAAGTCTCAACAAATGATCAGCCACCACATTCTCTACTCCCTTCTTATCTCGAATCGTAATATTAAATTCTAAGAGTAAGAGAATCCACTTAATCAGTCTTGGTTTGGTATCTTTTCTTGACAAAAGATATTTCAAAGCTGCATGATCACTGAAAATAACAACTGGTGAGCCAACAAGATAAGATCGAAATTTGTCCAATGCAAAAATTACACCAAGTAATTCTTTTTCAGTTGTTGTATAATTCAATTGAGCACTATTTAAAATTTTACTTGCATAGTAAATAACATATGGTTTCTTATCTTTTCTTTATCCCAAGATAGCTCCAACAATATAATCACTAGCATCACACATTATTTCAAAAGGTAAAGTCCAATCTGGAGGCTGTATGATTGGAGCAAATGTAAGTATGCTTTTAAGTTTAACACAAGCATTTTTACAATTTTTAGTCCATTCAAAAATAGTGTCTTTTATTAGAAAATTACGCAAAGGTTGAGATATTATACTAAAATATTTGATAAATCTTCTATAAAAATTAGCATGTCCTAAAAATGATTTAACCTCCTTTACAATATTTGGTGTTGACAAATTGGTAATTAAGTCAATTTTAGATTTGTCAACCTCAATACCATTTGATGAAATAATGTGTCCAAAAATAATACTAGTTGTTACCATGAAATGACATTTCTCCCAATTGAGCACAAGATTATTTTCTTCATATCTAATCAAAACCTTTTCTAAATTAGATAAGCAATCATCAAATGAATTACCAAAAATAAAAAAAATCATCCATGAAGACTTCAAGAAAACATTCAACCATGTCACTAAAAATACTAAGCATGCATCGTTGGAATGTAGCTAGTGCATTATGTAATCCAAAAGGTATCTTTTTATATGCAAAAGTACCGAACAGATATGTAAAAGTTGTTTTCTCTTGATCTTCAAATGTAATTGCAATTTGATTATACCCATAATATCCATCTAAAAAGCAATAAACTTCATGTTCGGTAATTCTTTCTAAAATTTGATCCATGAAAGGTAATGAAAAATGATCTTTTCTAGTAACTGAGTTGAGTTTCCTATATTCAATGCACATTCACAAACCAGTAACAGTTCTAGTTGGAATTAATTCATCATTCTCATTCTTGACTATAGTAACTCCAGATTTCTTAGGTACAACTTGCTTAGTACTTACCCATTTGCTATTAGAAATAGGATAAATGATTCTATTATTTAAGAGTTTAATGACTTCATTTCTCACAACTTCTTTCATATTAGGATTTAGCCTTCGTTGCATTTCTCTAGAAAGTTTAATATTTTCCTCTAGATAGATGTTATGTGTACAAATGAAAGGATTAATACCTTTAATATCAGCAATGGTCTATCCTAAAG
This sequence comes from Paulownia fortunei, assembly GCA_019321725.1. NCBI lineage: Eukaryota > Viridiplantae > Streptophyta > Magnoliopsida > Lamiales > Paulowniaceae > Paulownia > Paulownia fortunei. The sequence goes on along the minus strand of CM033107.1, from coordinate 12,375,275 downwards.
CATTCTTATGCATTTTTAGAATTTCGATCAACTTACCTTCTTGAGATGCATCGAATTTGGAAAAAATTATTACTGAAAAAGTCTTATTCTCACCCAAGAAAGAGTATTTCAAATCAACTGCCAAAGGTTTCAAATCAACCACGAGAGCTTTAATACTTGATGGAATAGATTTTAGTGTTGATGATGAAAGTTTTTCAAACCTTGGCTTCCAAAAATATTTTTCTTGTACCTACAAAAATTCAGAGATAGTATTGGTGTGTGCCTTTTTACAAATACTTTCACTTTCAAAATAAGTCTCCAAAGAATCTGAAGAGTTAGTGGTAGTAAAGTATTCATGAACAAGTTCTTTAATTGAATCCACTTCCTGTACTTCGACATCTTCTGCAGGTTGCTTACAAACATTAAACACATTTAGTTCCAAAGTCATATTTCCAAATGATAACTTCAAAATACCATTCCTATAATTGATCAAAGCATTTGAAGTTGTAAGAAAAGGACAACCCAAAATGATAGGAATTTGTGTATGTGTTTGTGCAACAGGCTCTGTGTCTAAAATAATGAAATCAACTGGAAAGTAAAACTTATCAATTTGTACCAACACATCTTCTACTATTCCTTTTAGAACTTTAATCGAACGGCCAGCTAGTTGGAATACAACAGAAATTGTTTTAAGTTCTTCCAAACTTATTTTTTCATAAACTGAGAAAGGTATGAGATTTACACTAGCACTAAAATCAAGCAAAGCATGCTCTATTCTAGTGTTTCCTATGATACATAAAATGGTTGGATATCCTGGATCTTTATACTTGGGTGGAGTGAATTATTAAATGATTGATCTAACACTTTTAGTTAAAAATATCTTCTTTTGTACATAATATTTTTTTTTGATTGTACACAAATCTTTCAAAAATTTGGCATAAGGTAGAACTTGCTTCATTACATCCAATAATGAAATATTAATCTTGACTTGTTTAAAAATTTTAAAAATTGCAGCATTTGAGTTCAATTTTTGAGTTGCTTATAATTTTTGAGGAAAGGGTGCTAGAGGTAAATATTTTTCTTTTTCATCATTTTCACACTTACCTTCTTCAAACTTACCTTCATCGTCAAGACTATTTCCATTCTTCATTTTTGGAGGTGGATTAGAAACTTTCTCCTTGGGATGAATAATCTCATCAATAACTTTTCCATTCGAAGAGTTGTGACTGAATTAGCCTCCTTGACTGAATTTTCACCTAGAAAAGAAACATGACACTGAGTGGAAGGATTAGGTTGAGGTTGAGCAGGAAATTTACCTTTTTTATGAGTATGCAAAGAAGTTGTAAGTGTTGAAAGTGTACTTCCGATCTCATTGATAGCTTGTGAAGTCTTATTATTGATGTCTGTTTGTTCATGCATAAATGCTTGTAAAATCTCTTCAAGGGATATTATATGTGGAGTTGGATAAGAATGAAAGTTTGGTGGTTTTTGTGAATGCAGTAGTTGGGCACAGTTATCATTTCGCCAATTGAAATTGGGATAATTTATCCATTGTGGATTGTATGTTTCAGAATATGAAGAATGAAAAGATTTTTTAAATGTGTTCATGAAATTTGCTTGTACTGGAATGTTTGGACATTCATTGGTGGAGTAGCCTAAAAGTTCACAATTGTTACAAACTTCTTCCTCTTGCACATATTTGATTTCCTTTTACTTTTTTAAGTTCTATAGCTTCAACTTTTCTTGTTAAATTAGCAAGCCTAGCATTTAGATCATCTTCTTGGCTAAGGTAATATTTTCATTTATTACTATTAGCAAGATTAGCTCTAATAGAACCTTTGGAAGAATTAACACTATGCCATGATTGAGAATTTTTTTGCCAAATGATCTAGATATTCTAGGGCTTCATCAGGTTTTTTTATCAAAACTCACCATTACATATTTTTTCAACAAATTATTTTGTTTCAGGAGTTAAACCTTCATAAACGAAACTAATTAAATGCTATTTTTCAAAACTATGGTGTGGGTATGAATTCAACAAATCTTTAAATCTTTCCTAATATTGAAAGAAATATTCACTAGAATTTTGAGAAAAATTTTGAATTTATTTTTTCAAAGCAACAGTTTTATGAGTTGGAAAGAATTTTTTGGAAAATATAGTTTGCATTTCTTGTTAAGTGCCAATTGACCTAGGTTTTAAAGATTAAGTCAATTTTTTGTTTTATCTTTTCAAGAAAAAGGAAATAATTTGAGTTTAACAATCTCATTTATGCAAGTTTGATCATCAAAAGTGGCACATACTTCAAATTCTATCAAATACAAGTAAGGGTTTTTAGAGTCTAAACCATTAAAATTAGGAAGTAAAGGGATTCTACCTGGCTTGAATCGAAAACTATTTGCGTTGAGAGAAAAAATGAAACAAGAAGGAGAAGAATTTCGAGAAGGTTGCAAGTAATAATGTATGGTACGCACCTGTTGATTCTCATTTTCATCATAGACACTTTCATTTTCAGCTATAGTGGAAGTGTGTGGAGATAATTCAAACAAATTTCTAAATAAAGTTTCAGAATTACTTCTAACTAAATGTCGAGAATTATAACTACGATACCATATAATAATATATCCATAAAGAAAACAAACAAACTATATTTACAAAGGAAAAATATAAACAAACCTGAATACTTACCTTGCCTTTCCCGACAATGGCGCCAAAAACTTGCTACAACTTTAAATTTGTAAACCCAATTGAGGTTGTATTAAGAGATAAATTTCTCATGAGTTTGAGGTTGTTATACAGGGAAGTTATTTAAAGAATTCAAGTTTATATTTGTAAAAAGATGGAGTTTATGTGATTCAAATTATATGAAAAATTTAATGTATACTGTAATTGAAAAAAAAACCAAAGTAATAAAAGTATTGAAGAATTAGGGATCCACTCTTGAGTTTTAGATAAAGAAACGGTTATTTATTCTTATCTCTATTAATTACCACAATTGAAATTCATACATAATGAAGGTTCTAATGGAAAGATATTATCAAATAACTCATGTAATAAGGTAATCATGATATTGTTTTACTATTGCAAATTATCTCTTAACGCCAACACTTATTTATGGGATCGAGCATTTCTACACACCTTCGTCAATAACAAATCAAGATTTTACATTAGCAGTCGGTGGGGTAAAACCATATAATAAGCTAAATGAACCCAATAATTTATTGTGCCATTGGAGATACATAAATCAAGAATCACCACAAAACAAGCAGGGTTTAGATCAAAACTCAAAATAATAATACAACATACTTAAACATCATTTACTCTCATAACCATTCCTCTTTCTGCATCAAGAGGTTCACATTTTTTCCTCAACAAAATAAAATTTAGAAAAATATAATAAAAGCAGCAAAGACTATAAATATAAGAGAAACTAGAGAATGCATTTCTATTACTACTAGAAAACTTACATTACTAGAAAACATACAAACTAGAAAAATTAGCCTAAAGAAACCCTCTACCCCCCCCCCTCTCTTACAAGCTTAATATATGGCCTATTTATAGTACTTGGAGTAAGCTAGAGGCCAAACAAATAATGGAGGGGTTAATTAAGTGGTATGTTAGTTGCCAAGAGTTGATAAGTTGTTACACCAAGTCCTTACCTACCCAATTTAATTGCATTGTTCATTCAGATATAGCCAGATTGTGAAGATGAGTAAACAAAAATTGTAGATCTTTTGGTGATGATATATTTTCATATATAATTTGTCAAATTTGGTGGTCGGATGAAGGAGATATGGTCAAATTACCGAATCTTGTTTAAGAGTCGTCCTTTAATAGCAACAGGAATTTGCAGCCTATATTTATGCCATTTTGACATATTTTCTTACCATCTTATCTTCAAAAAACTTGTTTATTTATCTCTTGTGTATAACATATCCAAATTTCAGCCCCAAACATAAATTTGGGCTTAAGAGATATGATCTAATTGGTCAAATAAGTCAATATTGGGCTGAAGTCTGATCCGAATTTTATTGATCCATTTTGTGCAACCACTTAGATGAATATTCTGTTATAATAAAAACTGAATTGGGTTGAGCTTCCAACAGAAAAGTTGTACTTCTATCTCTTGGCTTTCAAATGAAGCAAGCTTCAAGTCCATAGGGCTTTTGCTCATAAAATTATGCTCAAAATACCAAAACTGTACAAGTTTGGAATATACTTCTTTTGATCTTTTTATATTATTGATTCCCTAACACAAAACTTTAATAAAACAATAATATTAACAAGAATAAAACAAGAAAAGTATAAAGAATTTGATACAAAAATATATCAAAATGTGCACTTATCACTGAGAAGAAGTTCAACCATGCTCTCCTCAAGAGCAATCATCGAGGGTTACTTATCCTCAACTCCTATAAAAGAGTAAGAGTGTATCAAATTTTATGGTAGATAACAAGGACATCCTCTCACATAAACAAAATTGAAGGACTATGAGACTATTGCATTTACTTAAGAGTGCAATGCCATCTTGCAGAGGAAGCTACCCCAAAGCTTAAAAATTCAAGGAGCTTACACTATTCTTTACTCAATTCGAAACTCTACCTTTAAAATAGCACTGTGTGATCTAGACGCAAGCATTAATTTAATACTGTTATCTAATTTCATGAAGCTTACACCAAATAAAGCAAGACCTACTAGGGTGACTAAGATGTACTTGAGAATGGTGACCAACTCATGTGTTCTACTGATTCTATCATATTTGATATGGAAAAAGATAGAGATATCCCTATCATGCTTGGAAGACCATCCTTAGTAATAAGGCATATATTCATTGATGTACAAAAAGCCCTTCATGTTAGAATTTGTAGTATATTTTGTTTCTAGATTAGGCATGTTTAGTTTTCCTTTATTTAGTTATCACTTTGTTCTTGCCTTTCTCTCATCTATTTCTTCGTTTCATGTTGATTGCAAGTTTTAAGCTATCTTGATGGCTCATGGACTTGTAAATGTGGAATCTAAAGGACTCATGCTTTCAAATGCACACTCTACTCATAAGAGAGTTCCTTTCTGTTGGGTTCGCTATAATCACATGGGCATACGAAGCGAAAAATTAAAATTTTATAAAAAAAATAGATTTATCAAATAAATATATCCTCTTGATTTGAAAGTAATTCTAACGATCATTCTTATTCAAATGAATATATTAAATTTGAATTATACTTTTCAAGCACTCCGGTTGATGTAGGGAATGAAGCAATCAATTGCTATATTCCTTGCTTATCAGAACTCTCAGGGATCCACATGTCTCCCTTTTAACAAGTCGCTATTATTCTTAAAATCATTTTCTATTCTAGATCAGGAGTAATTTTGCCCTTTAATCCAATTGATGGATCAAGAACAATCTTTCAAAAATAATAATGATTAATTCTTTATGTTTTTGAAATTTTGAAGTGAAAAGAATATCAAGAACCTATTTTTTTCTTCGAGAGAAAAATAAAAGACAAACAAAACATTTTTTTTTCTAAAATTCAAGAAGTACTTTTCGACCATCCCCTATTAATAGGGGCCAAATATTGGCTTTACTCCAACTCTCTGAGGGTTTGCCAATTTTGAACAACTTCAAAGTTTAATTTTGGAAGGATTCTAAATTTTCCAACAAATCTTCTTTTTTCTCTCTCCAATGTATGTTAATAGTCAATTTACCTTCCACCATAGCATTCAAAGAGTATTTATAAGCTCTGGTTCACATGTTGAGCATGTGGAACGTGACAAGTAGCATCATATGAACGCATCTTCTCTTAGGATGTGTGACACAATCAACGGTTAGAGATTGGGTTGAGGTAGGATACTAGTACTGTGGTGCAAAATTCCTCCTTTGGCCGGACTTATTTGAGACTACATTAGTCATAAAAAATTATCTACATACATCCTTGATTTTAATTTGAACTTTTCAAATAATATCAATATAGATATATAAAAAAAATATTTATATAAAAAAAATGCTAGTGGCTGATTTTTATCTCATAAAAATTGGTCACAATATATTTAATTATATAAATATATTAATTAAATAAATAATATTTATTTTAGTTATCCTTTTCATCTTCTAGTGTGCTTCTTAAGTAATAAACTTTACTTTTTGGGTTTAGACTTAAAAGTTTATGAATCGATTCAATTGATTTAATTCTAAATTAATCAATCCAATTAGTTAATTATACTTTACTCCAATTGGGCCTCCTGATCAAATTAGGTCTAATTAAATAAACTAACTATTTAATCAAATAATTTAATTTAAACATTAAAATAAATAGAACCCCAAATTAATTATTTTTCAATATTAATTAATTAATTTTCAACTATTAAAAAAAATCCAAAAATAGAAATGTTGCTTTCTATAAAAATGTGTGACCCTTTTAGGTTGACTACTAAACTAGTAGTGGGTTTATAACATTTGTAACTTATGAATAATAATTATTCAAATTAATTAATCCGCTTGAAATTAACTCCTTAATTCCAAAACCTCACTATGGATGAAAATACATAACAAGTAATCATGACAAATTAGTCTTAGGTGAAATAGCGAGTAAACATATTTTTGTTACGAGTACTATACACGTATGGTTCTTTTGATAACTAATCTTCCGATTGAATCTGGGGCATGGATTATAAGTCAAAACTCTAAACAATTCAATAACTGTGATTCTTAAAAAAATAAAATGGGTGAATGCTAGCTTTTAGCTAGAAAAATGTCAAAAATATAAATAAAATTAAAGTGTTTTGTTTTTATACTTTTGGTTCTGATTCTCTAATAATACTAAACCAAAAGGAAGTTAAAAGCTAAAACACCTAAGGGGTTGCTTTCAGACCCAATGGCATATTTCTAAATAATAAAAAAATATTTTAGACAATTGTGACTATTGTAAAGTAAAGGAACATAACAAGTTCACAAGATAATACATTTTCTATTCCATTCCTATTCTTGTCATTTTGTACAATATTATATTTTTTATATTTATAGGCATACTATTACAAATGTTATGGTAAATACGGGAATCTATTCACATTAGAGTATAGGGTATGTAAAGTCACGAGATTAATGATATGATTAGTACGACAATCAATACGTTAAAACATAGGAGAATGACACGTGTCAACTATAGGGAGATTAAGACAAATTGTGTGATTAGTTGATGGAAGGACCTTACTTACATAATATTTGTAATTAAAAAAGTTTTCCACCTTCACCTAGATCTTCATGGCGCCTTCCTAAATACCAACCATGATTGGTAGATGCTTAGAATTAATTCGAAATAATTTAATTGTTCAAATTAAGTTACAAAAGTTGTAAACTCACTACTAGCATATAGGTGAATTTAACGGATTGCTACAACTTTAAGGTTGCAAATCCAAGTGTAGGTTGTAGTAAGTAATAAATTTCTCGTGAGTCCGAGGTCGATCCACAGGGAATTTGTTTGAAGAATTCAAATTTATATTTATAAAAAGATGAAGTTTATGTGAATAAAAAATATATGAACAATTAATGTATGATGTAGCTAAAGAAAAAACCGAAGTAATAAAAGTATTGAGGATTAGGGATCCACTCTTGAGTTTTGGATAGAGAAATGGTTATTTATTCTTTTTACCTCTATTAATTGCCACAATTGGAATCCATACATAATGAAGGTTCCAATGGGAAGATATTATCAAGTAACTCATCTAATAAGGTAATCATGATATTGTCTTACTATTGCAAATTATCTCTTAACGCCAACACTTATTTATGGGATCAAGTATTTATGTACACTTTCGTCAACACACAAATCAAGGTTTCACATTAGCAGTCGGTGGGGTAAAACCGTACAATAAGCTAAATGAACCCAAGTATTTGTTGTGCCATTGGAGATACATAAATTAAGAATCACCACAAAACAAGTAAGGTTTAGATCAAAAATAAAAATAATAATACAACATACTTAAACAATTTCTACCCTTATAACCATTTCTCTTCCTCCATCAAGAGATTCACCCTTTTTCCTCAGCAAAATAAAGTTTAGAGAGACATAATAAAAGTAACAAAGACTAAAAATATAAGAGAAACTAGAGAATGCATTTCTATTACTACTAGAAAACTTACAATACTAGAAAACATACAAACTAGATAATTTAGCCTAAAGAAACCCTACTACCCCCCCTCTTACAAGCTGAATACATGGCCTATTTATAGTACTTGGAGTAAGATAGAGGCCAAACAAATAATGGGGGGTTAATCAAGTGGTATGCTAGTTGCCAAGAGTTGGTAAGTTGTTACATAAATTTCTCATCCACTGAATTGAATTATATTTTTCGGTCAGATACAGCCAGAGTTTGAAGATACGTAAAGAATAAAAATTGTATATCTTTCAACGCTGATATATTTTCATATATCTTTTGTCAAGTTGGGCGATCGGATGAAGGAGATATGGTCAAATTACCGAGTCATGTCCAAGAGCCGCCCTATAACATCAGCAGCAACTTGCAGCCTATGGTTTTACCATTTCGACACATTTTCACACCATCTTGTCTTCATCAAACTTGTTTATTTACCTCTTGGGTATAACATATCCGAATTTCAGACCAAAATAAATTTGGGCTCAAGATATATAACCGAATTGGTAAAATAAGTTAATACTGGGCTGAACTCTGATCTGAATTTTGGTGATCCATTTTGTGTAATTACTTGGACGAATTTTCTATTATCATCAAGACTAAATTGGGCTGAGCTTCCAACATAAAAGTTGTACCTCTATCTCTTTTCTTTCAAATGAAACAAGCTTCAAGTCCATAGAACTTTTGATCATGAAGGTTATGCTCAAATTACAAAAACTGCACAAGTCTGAAAACATGCTTCCATTTATTCCCTAACACAAAACATTAATAAAACAAGAATATTAACAAGAATAAAGCAAGAAAAGTATAAAGGATTTGATATAAAAATATGTCAAAATATGCACTTATCAAATTCCCCCACACTTAACCCTTGCTTGTCCTCGAGCAAGCTTAAAACAAACATAAATAATCCACTTTCGTAGAAAATCACGATTGCATTTAGCATATGCAACAAGCCTTTAAACCCCTATGTGGCCCATAGAGGACGAGTTATAGTCTCGTGAAGGTTTCCAGCAGTAATACCTACAAACACCTATAATAACTATCTTCCAACTTTTATTCTCATGAAGCAACAAGTAATATGGAAATAAAATCAAACAAGTGTTGAGTTTAACTCTTAGTCATTCAAAAATCAATACATTTCCACAATAATCATACTCAAGTGTGTGTTGTGGACAGTTAATGTCAATAGTGATGAAACTATGCATGTTTCAAATAAGTGAATTCTCATAAAACCTTACAAAACCATCACCCAATCTCTAACAGAAAAGTTAAACATCATAGGCTCTTCCTTTGGTGCAAATCTCCACTACACTGAAGGCACCACATGAAATCAAAAGGTCTTTAACAAAGGTTGTAATGGGGCCAAAGGGTGATGATGTAGCTAAGAAATAAAAGGATAGAATGCAACAAAGGTTCTAAAAACTTCATGGAATCAGAGACATAAAATTTATCGATGAAAAATTCTCCAACTCCACAAATTTCACACTGGAGTCTATTGTTATTGAATTGGACCCCTCTTATTCATCTTGCAACATCTCATTTTTAGTTGCAACTTGTAGCACTTTGCAACTTTTTTTTTTTATTGTTTTTTCTTTTTCTTTTTTCTTTTTTTTCTTTTTTTTTTTTTTCTTTTTTCTTTTTTATATAGAGAAACTCCCCCACACTTATCTTCTATCCCAACCTAAATTTCTTTTGTAAGTCCAGCTTTCAATTGAATGTCTCTTAAACTCCAATCATTTTAGAACAAGGGTTGATAATAGTGTATTAGGTTAGGTAAAAAGATATGGTTACAAAAAAAAAAAATATATTTATTTATTGTAAGGCTCAAAGTGGTTTACTAGGGGATGTTTTCTTTAAATATCATATAGGGAACAAGCTGATTTGGCAATGGTGCTAGAAAGCCTAATGCCTTAATCATTTTTCTAGTGGTGCACTATCAGTCGTTCGCCTCGACAGACCAAAAGTAAAAGTTCTAATACTCAACCCCTACATGTTGAAGATTCAAGTGATGATTAGAGTAAGGGCATAAGAACTATATATTTTGACATGATTGTCTTCACACTAAATAACATAACTATTTGTGCAAAATAAAATTTGAGTATAATTATCGCAAAAATATATATAAACAAAATAACAACATCAAAGTCTAAAACAACACCCATCATCAATTAAACCATATTATTCATGCTTAATTTTAATCATTAAAGTTGGAAGAACCTATACGACTAAAAAAAAATATTGGTAATTCACAAACACTTGTTAAAAACTTTACAAACCTGCCATATTATGCAAAAATAGGGATGCGTCTCAAGAGTGTTACAATTACCCTTTACTCAGCCACCTTTTTTTCATGCTTTCAATGGACCCAGCAAAAAAAACACGCTTGATTTATATTTATTTATTTATTTATTTTTTTTATTTTTATTTTTTAATATACTAAAAAAAACACACATTGAATATACAAGTCATGATATCAATTATCCCTCCCCCAACCTAATCGAGATATTGTCCCCAATGTCAAAAATAGATAGAAAGTAAAGTTTGAAAGATATCACCTGAAATGCGGCTAAAAAAGCTGAAACAACAAAAAAAACACACATACTATTAGATAAAATCATTAACAATAAGTATCACAGACTGAGAGTCAAATTCAATTTGCGTTTTCGACCATTGTTCCTATTGGACCAATCCACATTGGCCAAACTGGATCAGGTTTTGGCACATATGCTAGAAGTTGATCAATCAGCTGGTCAGGTGTTGGAGCAGAAATGATGATTCTTCTCGCAGAAGTTGAAATAAACCCTTTTTTTGCAGCATGATCTACAAAAGATAGCAAACCATCATAAAACCATTAACATTAAGAATACCTATAGGTTTTTGGTGAATGTTGAGTTGTGCCCAAGAGACAATTTGGAATAATTCTTCCAGTGTACCAAAACCGCCAGGTAGAATGATGAATGCATCCGCATTGTTTAACATATTAGGCATTCTGTCCTGAATGTGTGACACTTTCAGCTTATCTCCAATGGTCATACCTGTGATATTCTGTACTGTTAAATATTTTGGGATAACTCCCAAAACTTTGACACCTCCTACATAAGCAAAAATAGCAACACTCCCCATTAACCCCAAACTTCCCCATACACTAAATGAATTTTTTTTTCTGCTAAAGTTCTACCAAGATTATTGGCTGCCCCTATAAATTCACCATTTTTTCCTAGATTGGATCCACAAAAAACACAAATGGAATTAAATTTGCGAGTTGAAGAAACTTCCATTTTTTTTCTTTTTTTTTTTAAAAATAAGTTGTGCAAAAATAGAGTGAGTACGGTGATATTTATTGAGGTGTGAATAGGGAATACATTTATTGCATGTCTTTTTCTTTTGTCAAAAGGTTGAAAATAAGGACACATACGAAATTTAAAAATTACCTACTACACACGTGAATGTACATGTAGTTGTGATTGTGGCTCACATCTTCCTCTGGTTTTACGTCCAGTAACGGCTTAAACGCCCTCTATGGGTCGAGGATATGCTTCCATCCAGTTTTCTTATAAACTGGCAAACAGGGTCTTTTAATGTCAGATTCCCAAACTATAAAGCTCATATTCATTTCAAAAACGATCCCATAAATCAAGAATTGCACGTTGTACCAATCCACATGAATGCGTCTCAAGAGTCAATATAATGTGATCTAAAGACTCTTACTCAGTCCATCCATAATGAATTTAAGTTTATCTTCTCGATTTTTAGAGACCATTCCTAAAGAACGACACTTTGTGTTGCAAGTCCATCTAGCACAAATATGACAAACTTTCATTTTTTTCGCCCTTCGTTTTTTTGAATATGTGCTTTTACCAAAACCAGACATGTATCTAGTAAGCAAATCTGGAAACTCATGTGAAAACTCACCTGCCCTTACCTTTGCTTCAATTAACCATCGTATGTCCTCCGGAATGCCCTTGTGCATAAGCATCCTCAATTTTTCAATCCTGATTTTATAAATTTTCAAAATTGCATTTTTAGGAAGAAAAGGAAATCGCTTCTTGAGAGTTAGAAATATGTCACCCATTTTGAAAATAACAAGAAAAGAGAATGAGAAAAATAAAGAAAATTTGTACAAAGATTTCAGTTGTTTGGAAACTGACAAGTCCGACTTTTATAGCCACGGAGTACCGTTATCCGCCATTTAACCGGGAAAAGAAAAAATAAAAAATAAAAGAGAAGAAGAGAAAAAAAAAAAAATAATGTCAGATAAAAAAATATATACAACACTAATCATAACAATGGTTAGAAAGAAAAAGAATTTCCTCTTGTGAAAATTGATTTTCTAGAAATGGTTTAACTCTTTGTCCATTTACTTTGAATATGTTACCATTTCTAGGATTTTCAATGTCAATCGCCCCATAAGGATATACTTTTTTTACAACAAAAGGACCACTCCACCTTGATCTCAATTTTCTAGGAAACAAATGCAATCGAGAATTATAAAGCAAAACCTTTTGACCAACCTCAAATATTTTTCTTGAAATTTTATTATCATGAAAATCTTTGATTCTTGCTTTATAAATTTTAGAATTCTCATATGCATCATTTCTCAGTTCTTCAAGTTCATTGATTTGCAATTTGCGCAATTTTGAAGTTTCATCAAGGTTGAAGTTAAACATTTTGATTGCCAATAAACTTTATGTTCAAGTTCAACAGGTAAATGACAAGGTTTTCCATAAACTATCCTATAAGGAGACATGCCTAATGATGTTTTGAAAGCAGTTCTATATGCCCAAAGTGTATCGGTAAGTCTAAGAGACAATCTTTACGGTTTGGGTTAACTGTTTTCTCCAAAATTTATTTTATCTCCCTATTTGCAAGTTCAACTTGTCCATTTGTCTGAGGGTGATAAAGGGTTGTAACTTTATATATGATTCCATATTTTTTCATTAAAGTTCTGAAAACTTTGTTACAAAAATGTTTTCCCCCATCACTGATAATAGATCTAGAAATTCCAAATCGACTTAAATATTTTCTTTCAAAAATTTTATCACTATTTTGTGATCATTGTTTCGACAAGGAATTGCCTTGATCCATTTTGAAACATAATCTATGGCAACCAATATGTAAAGAAAACCAAATGATAATGGAAATGGCCCCATAAAATCAATACCCCAACAGTCAAAGATTTCAATCACTAGGATAGGGTGTAGGGGCATCATATTTCTCTTTGAAAATGGACCCTAACTTTTGACAATTTTCACAACTTTTGCAGAAAGTGTAAGTATCTTTGAAAAGAGTTGGCCAATAAAATCCACATTGTAAAATTTTTGCAGTAGTTTTCTTTACAGAAAAATGACCACCACATGCTTCTGAATGACAAAATTTGACAATATTACCTATCTCATTGTCAGGCACACATCTTCGAAAGATTTGATCCGGACAATATTTGAATAGGTATGGATCATCCCAATAAAAAATTTTAACCTCAGTCAAAAACTTCTTTTTATCTTGAGAGTTCCAATGTGATGGCATCTTTCCTGTTACAAGAAAATTAACAATGTCAGCAAACCAAGGTAAAATAGAAATATTAAATAATTGTTCATCAGGGAAAGTGTCATTAATAGGTGTAGTTTGAAATGAGTCATCACAAACAAGTTTCGACAAATGATCAGCCACTACATTCTCTACCCTTTTTATCTCGAATAGTAACATTAAATTCCTGGAGTAAGAGAATCCACCTAATCAGTCTTGGTTTAGCATCTTTTTTTGACAAAAGATATTTCAAAGCTGCATGATCACTGAAAACAACAATTGGTGAGCCAACAAGATAAGATCAAAATTTATCCAATGCAAAAACTACAGCAAGTAATTCTTTTTCAGTTGTTGTATAATTCAATTGAGCACCATTTAAAGTTTTACTTGCATAGTAAATAACATATGGTTTTTTATCTTTTCTTTGTCCCAAGATAGCTCCACAGCATAATCACTAGCATCACACATTATTTCAAATGGTAAAGTCCAATCTGGAGGCTGCATGATTGGAGCAGACGTAAGCATGCTTTTAAGCTTAACAAAAGCATTTTCACAGTTTTCAGTCCATTCAAAAATAGTGTCTTTTGTTAGAAGATTACACAAAGGTTTAGATATTATACTAAAATCTTTGATAAATCTTCTATAAAAACCAGCATGTCCTAAAAATGATCTAATCTCCTTCACAGTCTTTGGTGTTGGAAAATTGGCAATTAACTCAATTTTAGATTTATCAACCTCAATACCTTCTGATGATATAATGTGTCCAAGAACAATACCAGTTGTTACCATGAAGTGACATTTCTCCCAATTGAGCACAAGATTCTTTTTTTCACACCTGATCAAAACCTTTTCTAAATTAGATAAGCAATCATCAAATGAATTACCAAAACAGAAAAATAATCCATGAAGACTTTAAGAAAACGTTCAACCATGTCACTAAAAATACTAAGCATTCATCGTTGGAATGTAGCTGGTGCATTACATAATCCAAAAGGCATCCTTCGATATGCAAAAGTACCAAAATGGCATGTAAAAGTTGTTTTCTCTTGATCTTCAAGTGCAATTGCAATTTGATTATACCCAGAATATCCATCTAAAAAGCAATAAAATTCGTGTTCTGCAACTCTTTCTAAAATTTGATCCATGAAAGGTAATGGAAAATGATCTTTTCTAGTAACTGAGTTGAGTTTTCTATAGTCAATGCACATTCGCCAACTAGTAACAGTCCTAGTTGGAATTAATTCATCATTCTCATTCTTGACTACAGTAACTCCAGATTTCTTAGGTACAACTTGAGTCGGACTTACCCATTTGCTATCAGAAATAGAATAAATAATTCCATTATCTAAGAGTTTAATGACTTCATTTCTTACTACTTCTTTCATATTAGGATTTAGCCTTCGTTGCATTTCTCTAGATGGTTTAGCATTTTCCTCTAGATAGATGTTATGTGTGTAAATGAAAGGATTAATACCTTTAATATCAGCAATGGTCCATCCTAAAGCATTCTTATGCATTTTCAGACTTTCGATCAACTTACCTTCTTGATATGCATCGAGTTTGGAAGAAATTATTACTGGAAAAGTTTCATTCTCACCCAAAAAAGAGTATTTCAAATTAACTGGCAAAGGTTTCAATTCAACCACGGGAGCTTTAATACTTGATGGAATAGATTTTACTGTTGATGATGAAAGTTCTTCGAACCTTGGCTTCCAAATATTTTTCTTGTACCTGCAAAAATTCAGAGATAGTATTAGTGTGTTCCTTTTTATAAATACTTTCACTTTCAAAACAAGTCTCCAAAGAATCTAAAGAGTTAGTAGTAGTAAAGTATTCATGAACAAGTTTCTCAATTGAATCCACTTCATGTACTTCGACATCTTCTGCAGGTTGCATACAAACATTAAACACATTTAGTTCCAAAGTCATATTTCCAAATGATAACTTCAAAATACCATTTCTACAATTGATCAAAGCATTTGAAGTTGCAAGAAAAGGACGACCCAAAATGATAGGAATTTATGTATGTGTTTGTGCAACAGGCTCTGTGTCCAAAACAATGAAATCAACTGGAAAGTAAAACTTATCAATTTGTACCAACACATCTTCTACTATTCCCTTTGGAACTTTAATCGAACGGTCAGCTAATTGGAGTACAATAAAAGTTGTTTTAAGTTCTCCCAAACCTAACTGTTCATAAACTGAGAAAGGTAGAAGATTTACACTAGCACCAAGATCAAGCAAAGCACGCTCTATTCTAGTGTTTCCTATGATACATGAAATGGTTAGACAACCTGGATCTTTGTACTTAGGTGGAGTGAATTGTTGAATGATTGAACTAACACTTTCAGTTAAAAATGCCTTCTTTTGTACATGATGTTTTCTTTTGATTGTACACAAATCTTTCAAAAATTTGGCATAAGGTGGAACTTGCTTGATTGCATCCAATAATGGAATATTAATCTTGACTTGTTTAAAAATTTCAAAAATTTCAGCATTTGAGTTCAATTTCTGAGTTGTTTGCAATCTTTGAGGAAAGGGTGCTGGAGGTAAATATTTTTCTTTTTTTCATTTTCACGCTTACCTTCTTCAAACTTACCTTTATCGTCAAGACTGTTTCCATTTTTCATTTCTGGAGGTGGATTAGAAACTTTCTCCTTGGAATGAATAGTCTTGTCAACAACTTTTCCATTCCGAAGAGTTGTAACTAAATTAGCCTCCTTGACTGCATTTTCACCTGAAGAAGAAACATGACACTGAGTAGAAGGATTAGGTTGAGGTTGAGTAGGAAATTTATCTTTTTCATGAGTACGCAAAGAAGTTGTCAGTGTTGAAAGTGTGTTTCTGATCTCATTGATAGCTTGTGAAGTCTGATTATTGATGTTTGTTTGTTCATGCATAAATGCTTGCAAAGTCTCCTCAATGGATTTTGTATGTGGAGGTGGATAAGAATGAAAGTTTTGTGATTTTTGTGAATGCAGTGGTTGGGCACGGTTATCATCTCGCCAACTGAAATTGGGATGATTTCTCCATTGTGGATTGTAAGTTTCAGAATATGGAGAATGGAAAGGTTTTTTGAATGTGTTCATAAAATTTGCTTGTACTGGAATGTTTGGACATTCATTGGTGGAGTGCCCCAAAAGTTCACAATTGCTACAACCTTCTTCCTCTTGCACATATTTGATTTCCTTTACTTTCTTAAGTTCCATGGCTTCAACTTTTCTTGTTAAACTAGCAAGTCTAGCATTTAGATCATCTTCTTGACTAAGGTAATATTTTTCTTTATTACTATTAGCAAGATTAGATCTAATAGAACCTTCGGAAGAATTAATACTATGCCATGATTGAGAGTTTTCTGCCAAATGATCTAGGTATTCTAGGGCTTCGTCAGGTTCCTTATCAAGAAACTCACCATTACACATTGTTTCAACAAATTGTTTTGTTTCAGGAGTTAAACCTTCATAAAAAAAACTAATTAAGCGCCATTTTTCAAAACCATGATGTGGGCATGAATTCAACAAATCTTTAAATCTTTCCCAACATTGAAAGAAAACTTCATTCAAATTTTGAGAAAAATTTTGAATTTGTCTTTTCAAAGCATTAGTTTTATGAGTTGGAAAGAATTTTTTCAAGAATTCAGCTTGCATTTCTTGCCAAGTTTTGATCATCAAAAGTGGCACATACTTCATCAAATTCTTTTAAATGCAAGTAAGGACTTTCAGAGTCTAAACCATGAAAATTAGGAAGTAAAGGGATCATACCTGACTTGAATCGAAAATTATTTGCATTTAGAGGAAAAATGAAACAAGAAGGAGAAGAATTTCGAGGAGGTTGCAAGTAATAACGCATGGTACGCACCTGTTGATTCTCATTTTCATCTTGGACACTTTCATTTTCAGCCATGGTGGAAGTGTGTGGAGATGATTTAAACAAATTTCCAAACAAAGTTTCGGAATTATTTCTTACTAAACGTCGAGAATTATGACTACGATACCATATAACCATATATCCATAAAGAAAATAAACAAACTATATTTACAAAGGAAAAATATTAACAAACCCGAATACTTACCTTGCCTTCCCCGGCAACGGCGCCAAAAACTTGCTACAACTTTAAGGTTGCAAATCCAAGTGCAGGTTGTAGTAAGTAATAAATTTCTCGTGAGTCCGAGGTCGATCTACAGGGAAGTTGTTTGAAGAATTCAAGTTTATATTTATAAAAAGATGGAGTTTATGTGAATCAAAAATATATGAACAATTAATGTATGATGTAGTTAAAGAAAAAACCGAAGTAATAAAAGTATTGAGGATTAGGGATCCACTCTTGAGTTTTGGATAGAGAAATGGTTATTTATTCTTTTTACCTCTATTAATTGCCACAATTGGAATCCATACATAATGAAGGTTCCAATGGGAAGATATTATCAAGTAACTCATGCAATAAAGTAATCATGATATTGTCTTACTATTGCAAATTATCTCTTAACGCCAACACTTATTTATGGGATCAAGTATTTATGTACACTTTCGTCAACAACAAATCAAGGTTTCACATTAGCAGTCGGTAGGGTAAAACCGTACAATAAGCTAAATGAACCCAAGTATTTGTTGTGCCATTGGGGATACATAAATTAAGAATCACCACAAAACAAGTAGGGTTTAGATCAAAAATAAAAATAATAATACAACATACTTAAACAATTTCTACCCTTATAACCATTTCTCTTCCTCCATCAAGAGATTCACCCTTTTCCTCAGCAAAATAAAGTTTAGAAAGACATAATAAAAGTAACAAAGACTAAAAATATAAGAGAAACTAGAGAATGCATTTCTATTACTACTAGAAAACTTACAATACTAGAAAACATACCAACTAGATAACTTAGCCTAAAGAAACCCTCTACCCCCCCCCCTCTTACAAGCTGAATACATGGCCTATTTATAGTACTTGGAGTAAGCTAGAGGCCAAACAAATAATGGAGGGGTTAATCAAGTGGTATGCTAGTTGCCAAGAGTTAGTAAGTTGTTACACAAATTTCTCATCCACTGAATTAAATTATATTTTTCGATCAGATACAGCCAGAGTTTGAAGATACGTAAAGAATAAAAATTGTAGATCTTTCAACTCTGATATATTTTCATATATCTTTTGTCAAATTTAGAGATCGGATGAAGGAGATATGGTCAAATTACCGAGTCATGTCCAAGAGCCGCCCTGTAACATCAACAGCAACTTGCAGCCTATGGTTTTACCATTTCGACACATTTTCACACCATCTTGTCTTCATTAAACTTGTTTATTTACTCTTGGGTATAACATATCCGAATTTTAGACCAAAATAAATTTGGGCTCAAGATATATAACCGAATTGGTAAAATAAGTTAATACTAGGCTGAACTCTGATCTGAATTTTGGTGATCCATTTTGTGTAATTACTTGGACGAATTTTCTGCTATCATCAAGACTAAATTGGGCTGAGCTTTCAACATAAAAGTTGTACCTCTATCTCTTGGCTTTCAAATGAAACAAGCTTCAGGTCCATAGAGCTTTTGATCATGAAGTTATGCTCAAATTACAAAAACTGCACAAGTCTGAAAACATGCTTCCATTTATTCCCTAACACAAAACATTAATAAAACAAGAATATTAACAATAATAAAGCAAGAAAAGTATAAAGGATTTGATATAAAAATATGTCAAAATATGCACTTATCACGGATCATGCACTAACTTGGACAAATTTATTTCTTGCCTAGGAATCTATCCAAGAGTTGGATTCATTTAATTAATATGATTAATTAAATTAGATTTAATTAATCAAATATTAAATTAGATTAATTAAAGTAATTGGTCCAATTAGATTAGGAGACAACTTGGAACAAATAACTAAATGATTAGATCAATTAATTATAGTAAATCTTTTAATTCATTGATGAATTAATTTAATTGATTGGATCAAATGGGTCAAGGTCTATTGGTTGTGAGCTTATAGATAGCCATTTACGAATTAAACACAATATTTATTTCCTAGTAGAATTAGGGTATAAGGCTTTGATCTGGAACCAAAAACTTGCTTTAAATATCAGCATGGATAAGGAAGGAGAGTTAGCATTAGATGGAAACTCTCCCATTATCAAAGCAAGAAGTTTCCATCACACATAAGTGGGGTGTCTTAGTGTGTGTTTTAGTTATAGGGTCAAGTTTTAGGAGTAAATCTCCTGGAAATTTCCAGCTTTTACATTTTTCTTTTCTTGCAAATTTTGATTGATTCTTCGTTCACAAGTTGAATTAAGAATTAATCAAACGCCCGAAATAATATAGAATCTTATTATTCCAAACACAAAACTTAGGCTCAAATTATCAATTCATTTTCAACAAGCATAGAATAATTTGCAAATGGGCATCCAAGATGTAGATATATTTAGAGGAATGATACTTGGAGTTCTTGTAGATTCGATCCAAAGGGGTATGGAGCAAATTTACAAAGGAGTTCGTGGAGATATATAAATTTGAATTGATTCACATCATCTTCTACAAAAGGAGTGCCTGAGGTATAAATTTCAAATTTATAACTCTCTTTAGGATATCAAAATATGCATAATCGATCAATCGCATCCAATCTAGGATATGCATGTTTATAGTAGATTTATGGTTTTTTTTTCAATAGTTTAAAATTTTTAAATTTTGTTGTGTTTGGTACCCTAAGATTTTGTGAACCTAATATTGGTATCAAAGCTTAAGTTCATGCGATTTTGATATCCTTTGTATATTTCTTGATTCAAGATTATGTGATTAATTGAAATTTTATATGCAATAAATAGTTTATATTATTTGTATGTTTGGGATTAATTATTTCAACTATAAAACTTGAAACAAGATGAAAAAACTAATATGGAATCTGCCAATTGCATTTGATATCTATTGTTCTACAGCTAGCACTACGACGTGAGACCTTCAGAAGGGTTTGGCGCAATGGAAAAAAATTCGAAGCGCTTCGTCGTGCCGCGACTTGGACCAGACGGCGTCGTGGCCATCAGGACTTTTTGTCCAGAATGTTTGGCACCGCTGATACTGTACCCATCTTCATTTTTTCTATTTCAAATTTTTTGGAAAATACAATTTTAAAATTAAATTGTTAATTTTAAATTAATAAAATTATTTTAAAAATAATAAAAAATTATTAACCCCAAATATAAAAACAACACATAAAAGGATTAATAAATTTACATGATTTTATATTGTGAATTGGATGATTATGGATCTTAGACCAATGAAATTGAATTCATTTTATGCACTTTATGATTTTTGATTTTAATTAAAATGAGGCATGCGAGTCTAGATTTTCTTTAATTTTTCTCTTTTTGCAATTTTATCTTCCTTCTGTATACCTTCCCTTAGAATTATCCAAGGTTTCTTGTATTTTGTTCAAATGTAATGAGAGTAGAAATTAGGTGGTGAGGTCTTCTTTTTGTTTTGATGGACATTACAAGAAAAATGAGATAAACTGGAGTAAAGCGACGAACGAAGGCCTATGAATGTATGAGATATATTTATGTAAGAGAGTAGGTCTATTTTCATTTTAATTATCACCCTAGATTGACCTCTTGTCCACTTTGGATCGAGTATATATGACTCGAGTAGATCACGTAGAATATATGACTTATGATCATCCAAAAGTAGTATGTATATGATGCATCTTATGAATATTTGATGTTTATGCCATATGATGTTACTTGCCATCACTAGGATAGTAAATACTAAACAAATATTATCATAAGATGAGAATTGCATGCAAAATAAACCTAAATGTTTTCCCTGCTTGAAACTATTTCAAGTTCAAAACCTATTAAAGTTTATATCAAGCGTAAATGATAAATATTAGGTTGGACTTAATCATCTATACCTTCCATCAAAAGTACGTGACATGTGATAGATTGTCGTTCTTAGTCTGTCGACCATGAATCGTGGGATGTGCTAAGTGTATGAAAGTTATGGTTACTACTAGCATGGAAATGCCCATGGCATGAGAGAGATAAATGTTAGCCACGAGTCATAGGATATTTAATTGTCTTATTACATAGATGTTTGATAGGTCATGCTTGATACCGAGTACCATATGGGCTCAAGATATTGGGGTTATGTTAAATGGTGAGCTAAAATATCTTAAGGGTTGCATAGACTTTCAATTGTTAATGTGTTAACTACCTTTTAGTTTTATCATGCGGGATCATAAAATTAGGGTGTATAACAAAATTAATTGGGTCTCAAGCCTATTAAAAATTTGGATTTTTTGAAGTTTCATCATGGGGTAATGAAATTTGAACAAAATAGTGAAAGACGTATATAACTAAAAGACCTAGATCATTGATGCGATATTATGTTGACAGAATGCTATTTTCTGCCTTGTGTGTATTTTTGTATATAGACAAAAATGGCTAGAAATCCACTTGCATGTATTCTAGATACAAACAATCTCATTGGCCCAAACTATGTTGTTTGGCTTCAAAATCTGAAAACTTTCCTTCAATCCAAAAAGAGGGCTTACATCCTTGATATTGTTCTACTATTAGCTCCACGGGCAAATGCCATAAAGAAAAAGCTTGCAGAATATCGCAAGCAAGTTGAGGATGATCTACAACCTCAATACTAGATAAAGACAACAGTATCCAATGAATTGCAAAAACAACATGAGAATATGGCACATGTTGCTGATATTCACCTCCATTTACAAGAGTTGTATGGGGAGCATAGGCAGGTGAGGTACCAAACCTCAAAAGAGCTTTTCTAACCCGTCTCTTCAGTCCATGAACATACGCTGAAAAAAATGATAAGCCTTATAGAAAAGCTTGAGTTTCTTAGAGTCATCATGGATAATGAACTCGATGTGGATATCATTCGACAGTCTTTGCCTAGCATATATGACAATTTGTAGTAAAATTTAACATGCACAAGATGGAGGCTAGCTTTACTAAGCTAGTCGACATGTCAAAGATGGTAGAAACCACCATGAAGAATGAGAAGCTTGTAATGCTTGTTGGCTCATCTTCCCAATCCAAGACTTTTAAGTCAAAGAAAGAGAAGAGAAAGAGTTCTTCAAAGAGAAAGAACCTAGAAGGTACTGGTGGAGTAAAGAAATTGAAGGCTGATGACAAGTGTCTCTATTGCAGAAAAGTGGGGCATTGGAAGAGGAATTGCAACTAGTACCTTGTGAGCTGCCAAACTAGTATGTATATTGGGTATTAGATACCAGATGTGGTTCTCATCTATGAAATAATTTATAGGTGACGAGAAGAAGCAAGGAGCTAAGTAGATGAGAGACTACCCTGCAGTTGGGGAATGGAGTAAGAGTTGTTATGTTAGCCATAGAGACAACAATCCACTTAGCATTAGGCGGTGGAAATATGATAGTTTTAAATAATTGCCTTTACATAATTGAGTTAACTAAGTACATTATCTCTACTCCTATTTTGGATAGAGAGAAATTTGCCTTTTCAATAAAGGATGGAAGTTGTTCCATTTTTTAGGGTTCTTCTTTAATTCATGTTGGTACTCTGGCAAATGATTTATATACTGCCCGACTCCAAATTTTCATGCTACATATTCAACAAAGTAATAAAAGAAAATTATATAATCAAAATGATACATATTTATGGCATGCAAGACTAGGACATATTTTCAAAGAAAGAATTCACAAGTTGACATAATTGTTTGACCTTACGGACTTGCAAGAAATACCTACATGTGAATCTTGTCTTAAAGAAAAAATTACCAAATCTTTATTTATTAGACAACTGGTTGGAGCCGCGAATCCTTTGGATTTGATTCATTCAGATGCATTTGGTCCACCAAACATTAGTGCAAGAGAGAATTATTCTTATCTCATTACCTTTATTGATGATCACCTCTAGGTATGGGTACATATATCTCATAAGATACAAGTCTAAATATTTTGAAAAGTTTAAAGAATTTAGACATGAAATAGAGAATCAAATCGGCCAAAGTATTAAAGATTGCACCTTTATTCTGACCGAGGAGACTAATACCTAGGTGATGAATTCCTTGGTTATCTAAAAAAGAATGGTTTTCCATAATAGACTCCACCGACACACCTCAATTAAATGAGGTAGCAGGTTAGATATGGTTTGAACCATGATAAGTTTCACTAGACTTCCTCTTTTGTTCTAGTGTTACGCTCTAGAATCTACAACATTCTTACTCAACAGAGTGCCATCAAAATTGATGCCCAAAACACCATATGAGATGTGGTATGAGAAAACGCCCTTGTATAAGTACCTTAGGGTATGGGGTGTCTTGCTTAGATATAGCAGACAGTGGGAGATAAGTTGGATTCTAGATCCATCTTATGTAAGTTCGTGGGTTACCCAAAGGAATCTATTTGGTACTACTTGTATGACCCTTCAAAACAAAATGCGTTTATTTCAAAGAATGTCACCTTCTTAGAGAAGGAGTTTCTAATAAATAGAAATGGTGAATTCATAGAACTTGTAGAAGTTCAAGAACCATAAACTATCCCTCAATAAGCAATAGTGCCACAATGACTCAATCTTCTAGTCCACAATCTCCAAGGAGATCCGAATGGGTCTTGAGGCCACGTGAGAGGTATGGCCTTTTTGCTTGAGGGTAATAAGGAGGATCTCCCCTTGGATTTCGATCCAAAGAATTATGGAAATGTGATATGTGACATCGATTCTAGAAGATGGCAAGGAGGTATGCAATCCAAAATGGACTCTATGTACTCAATAAAATATGGACCTTGGTGGACCCACCAAAGGGTATTGTATCTATTATCTATAAATGGGTTTACAAGCTAAAGCTTGGAGTAGATGGAGAGGTAGTGACTTATAAAGCATGATTGGTGGCATAAGGTTGTACTTAAAGGTAATGTGTTGACTAAGATAAAACTTTTTCACCAATAGCAATATAAAAATCCATAAGGATTTTATTTGCTATATCTATGCATGACTATGAGATTGGAAAATAAATGTGAAGACCGCCTTCATCAATGGAAAAATTGAGGAAGAGATCTATATGAAGTAGTCAGAAGGCTTCATATCTAATAAAAGCGAGCAAACAATCTTCTCGAAGCTGGAACATTTAATTCGATGAGGCAATCAAGTTGTTTGGCTACTTCAAGTATATGAATGGACCATGTGTAAACAAGAAGATGAGTGGTAAAGTAGTAATATTATTGGTGCTTTATTTTAATGATATCCTACTCATTAAAAATGGCATATGAATGTTACAGTCAAAAGCATAGTTATCCACACAATTCTCCATGAAGGATTTAGGAGAAGCATCCTATATGTTAGGGATTAAGATCTACAAAAATAGATTTAGTAAGATGCTCAAACTGTCCCAATCTACGTACATAGATAAGATGCTAAAGAGGTTTAGTATGGAAGGATCTAAGACAGGATTCTTTCCAATGAACTATGGGATTTCTCTTCCAAAATCAATGTCCTTAAAGACTACAAATGACAGATAAAGCATGACTTACATACCTTATGCATTTGCTATAAGAAGCATAAATACATGTTATGCTATATATGAGGTCTGATGTCGCATATGATCTAAGTGTCACGAGCATATATCAGTCCAATTTAGGCGAGGAGTACTGGAAGGCTGTAAGTTTATCCTTAGTACTAATGAAGGACAAAGGATATCTTCTTAATATACAGTAGTAGAGAGTTGAAACTAGAATGCTATATTGATTATAGTTTTTATTCTGATATAGATGATTCAAAATCTGTATTTGGATTTTATTCACTCTAAACGATAATACGGTTAGTTAGAAGAGTTCCAAGTAAGAAAAGATCATGGATTCCGCCACCGAGGCTGAGTAGATTGCAGTATGTGATGCTATAAATGAGGTTGTTTAGATACAGCATTTCATCCAAGAGTTGGTGTAGTTCTGTCCATTATAGATCCAATACTAGTATATTGTGACAACAACAGGCCATTGCGTAAACAAATGATCTAAGATCTCATTAGAAATATAAGCACATTTTGAGGTGATACAATCTGATCCGAGAGATCAATGGTAAAGGTCATTTCAAAGTGGAGAAGGTTGCCTCAACAGAAAATATAGCAGACTCGCTAATCAAGCCCTTAGTGCAAAAGGTGTTTGAAGGACATCTTGAGAAGATAGGTTCAAGTGAGATATTATTAGAATAGTACCCGACGAACCAATTGATTAGCCACTCATTACGCTCTTATAAAATGTTTTTCTTCAATTAATATCAATAATAAATGAATTTCTTCATCTTTATTTTCTTTGCTCTAATTTAAATATAGTCCTTAGACTATTCATAGCTACAAGACATGGTCGAACATATAATAGCAATCTTGGAATATATCTTTGTGGCTTTAGTCTTAAAATATCGAAGTCAATGGTTATTGAGATGCGACATCAACAATCCCATTAAAACTTATACATATGATGTATGCTCGCAAGGAGAATGTCTTATTCTATGGTCATTGGTGTGGGGATGCTAGTGCATGCTTGGTGGTGCTTATTTGGGAGCAAGTACGCTAACAACCCTGCCTGCAAATTCTGAATTGGAAACTATATTGTTGAACATGGGATTTTCTCATTACGATAATGTAAAAATAATCATTTGACTTGATGTACCATGGTAATCTTGTATATAGTATATTGTACTTTGATTTACTTTGATTACAAGATAATCACAGAGGAAATTCTTTGTATGCAATATAATCATGTATAGAGTAATGACTAACAAAGCATCGATCACCTATCTAAATGAATAGGTGAATCTCCTAAGTTTTCCATGGTACTTAACTAAGAAAACCTTAGCTAAGATAGGATGAAAGTTAGAAAATGGATTTCAAATTTCATCATGGAGTCAAGTGACTAGAAATTTTTTTTAGATAAAGCCGCCTATGTCTACTACGGTGGGGGTTTGGCATAAACCTCTACCAATTTATTAAATCTCAAATAAAAAATAAAGTTATACAAGTCAAAATAAGGAAATAGGGAGTACTTACTCCCTTACTTAATGGAAAGCAAAAATAAGAAAATATATGGAAAATCATGCCCATCCAAATTAATATGGTCGTGTATCTATTGTGGGAATTGTGAAAGATACCAAATACCCGAATCATGAGAATTGCAGGTAGAGTTTGCAAAGAAGTTGGCAATCTGATTTGCCTCACAAAACACATGCGAAATGTATATGTCTATTTCTCTTGCTTTCAAAAGAAACCTGGTAATAAGTTGCTGAAATAACCAATGTCCTTTGTTTCTACCTTTCAACAAGTGAAGTATCACTAGCGCGTCCACTTCAACCTAAAGCTTCCTACAGCCATGCTGAAAGGTAAGTTCTATACTATGCAGAACAATAGATAAATCTGAATGCACGCTGGATGCCATCCCTAGAAACTTATAATAAGCTACAACCACATTACCATTCTTATTTTAAATAATACCACCACAGCCCGCCTCACCTGGATTACCCCTTGAAGCCCCGTCGTAGTTTAATCTTAGCCAATCAATCTATGGCTTAATCCATCTGACCATTCACACTAATGTCATAGCTTTGGAATATAATACAAAACCCCATTTTGAGCATTCTCTGAATCACCTTTCCAAAAATGGGGATGAAGAAAGCTTTGTGATTGTGTGGACTGTAGATGATGGAAAATATCCAAAATAACCTTATGAGAGTTGGCTGCAATACCCCTAAAATTTTGCACTATTCATAGAAAGCCAATCATACCAAAAAATTAAAAGCAGAATTATCCTCCTAGCATGATCAAATTTTCTAATAGCTCTAGAATGAGCCCAAAAATTAAATATACGAAGACTGACTTTCGTTTCAGGCTACGACAATCGAAATTAAGCACAAATGAAATCCCAAACATGGCTTGCAATTGAACATTGAATAAAATGATGGAGTTTCATTCAACATTTATCGCAGCAGCAACAACATATTGAAGGAAACTCAAAACCCCTAGCAAGCATAATCCCATTTTAAGGTAGAAAATAATGAACAAATCGCCAAAGAAAAACGAAAACAGTAGGCGGTAATATCTTGTTCCAACTCTCCCCAGACATTGACGGTGCTGTCTAACTACCTCTCAAGCATATTTCATAGAGAATTTCCCATTTGAAGATAGCTTCCAAAATGGTACGTCAGCAACCTCATTATCCACTACCAATAAATTAATAAAGGATAATAAGTCTTGAGGAAGAAAAGTAACAACATTATCCAAATGCCATTGATCATCAATCTAAAAATCTCTAACAAGAGAAGATCAAAAATATTTTGAAGAACTAATTAACACAACGGACCCGAGTCGATCCAATGGTCAAACTAAAAAGATAATTTACCCTTGCCACTTCTCCAAAAGATATTTTGATCAGCTATTGTTCAAGAATTACATAACCTTTTCTAGATTAATGAGCTATTAACTCTTCAAGGAGCTTGGAAAGGATGCAAAACTGAACTGTACTTATAAGTCATAAACTTACTCCAAAAATAATTTATTATATCAATATTCCACTGTAACTTGAAGCCAAAGACCGAAATAACATCCTCTATGCTCCTAACTCTAAATCCACTCCCCTCAATTGGATAACACATCTCCAACCAAGAGAACCAGTGCACACATTGGTAGCTATCCATCGACCCCCAAAAAAACCAATTTGAAAATCTTCTCAATATGATGCACAACTGACTTAAGTGCCGACATAACCTGCAATATATGAAGCGGGATAAATTGAAGGACACTACAAGTTAAAGTCAATCTTCCTCCCTATGCCCAAAAATTATTCTCCTGGCCAAATACCCTATCACGCATCTTAAAGATAATGCCATCAGAAAGAACCCCTTTCTTCTTTCATTGCAAAGAGGCCCCAAATGAAAAATTAGCAATTTTTGGAAGTGAGGCTTATCATCACCTTAATTTGTCGAATTCACTGCATACAATTTTTTTGGTTGCTATGAAAAATCTTTTAGATTTATTACTGACTAGGAATTCTTTTTCTTTTTATCAAAGTCGTCTGTACCTAGACGGGGGAGTTGGAATGGACCCTTACCTGTTTATTAATCTCAAAAGAATATACAGAAGTTTTGAAATGCAGAAAATAAATAAAGGCTACTACCCTCTTATAAAATCAATGAAAGCTTAAATAAGGAGTACTACTCCCTTACAAAAAATTATTTAAAGTGAAAAGATGGATACTAAAGTCTATCCAGTCTAAGAAATCCTAAGATATCTTAGGGCATATAAGGTGTATTCCAAATGCAAGAAGACTGATGCACGCAAGCATGGTTCACAAGAAAATCAGCAATCTAATTACCCTATTGATATATGTGAGAGATTTTCAGCGAAAAAATGGTATGGGAAAAATTAAATCTCACAATCAATGGCTAGGAACTACAATGTCCTCTAATTCGCTTAGTGAGAAGAGAGGTATAGAGCATCAATCTCAATCCAAACAAAATGAAATCCATGTTTGAAACGTAACTCAAGACCTTCAATAACTGCTATTAATTTAGCCATGCCATTAGTGGAATTGCCGAGAAATTTAGCAAAAGTCATAACCGACATTTCCTTGCAATCTTTGATAATATAATCACAACCCAAAATCCCCGAATTTCTTTTACTGGCTCTATCAGTATTCAATTTATACCAGCTAAACGTTGGGAGCAGCCAACGAACAAGTTTTGGCTGAATAATGTTCTTCAAGAAACCACGCAATCCCTATCGTTGTGCAACACTTGAATCAATTTTCCAAAAATCTACACCCAATACATTCATCTTTTAATAGAGAAGTATACGATGTTGTATCCATATAATAATGTTGTTGAACTGAAACTTGGATCCACGATGCTTGGAATCATTACGAGCTGCCAAAAGGGACCAAAGTATAAGCAACGATAAGAAATTCCTAATGTACATGATGCCGACAACCTGTATGGAGGTGAGCTAAAGCTAGAGGTATGTATGGATATTATCCATATTTGGTATTGGTAAATTGAAGAATGAGCTAAAAAAAGACCATAGACCTTGAGCTTGGGGCCCATTCAGAAAAAGATGAGATAAAGATTCCTCAAAAACAAAACAACATTAACAGATAGAAGCTAGTTTAAAACCACTGCCTTGCAATCTAATATCAACTGGAATCCAGTTATGGAGGAGTGGCCAAAGAAACATTGAGAAAGTAGGCATGAGAACAAAGTTCCATATAAATGGAAAGATGGACTTTGGCGGCCTATTTTGTCGAATCAAGGACCAAACTGATTTGAGGGAAAAGATGCCATTGGAAGCAGCCATCCAGGTGGGAAAATCTGGTTCAAGTGATCGGACAGGTGTACTAAGAATTTCGAACATAATGTTAGAGGGAAATAAATGGTTGAAATCACCAATATTCCATATGTGATCATCCCATAAAAAACTTAATAGGTGCACAGACCACCTGTTGTGTAACAAACTGGATTAACGGAACTGACCTAATCTAATTATCATACCAGAAGTCAATATTTCCATGACCAACTTGCCAAAATTATTGAGGTTCAATTGCATTACGAATTAGACAAAGTCATTTCCAAATAGGAGAATTATTCACTATACATTTGGTAATAGAAGGATGATTATCACAATAATATTTAATCCTCATGAAAGACGCCCAAAGTGAATTACTTGTTTAGAAATTCCACCAAAGCTTATAGGAGAAAGCTTCACAAACATCCTTTAAGTGTCTCTCCCAAACCAGCCTCATTAATAGGGAAACAACAAACACCAATGATTACGGGATTACCCTTCAGAAGATCCCAAAAAAATCTGGAAATTAATCTATCAATCTGAAGCAAAACAAATTTTGGAGCAGATAGAACTTGATGGATATGTATTGGCATGGAATTTAATTCACTCTAAATAAGTGTAAGATGTCCACCATGCGATGTATATTATTT
The DNA here is from genome assembly GCA_019321725.1 of Paulownia fortunei. Classification (NCBI taxonomy): domain Eukaryota; kingdom Viridiplantae; phylum Streptophyta; class Magnoliopsida; order Lamiales; family Paulowniaceae; genus Paulownia; species Paulownia fortunei. Next base: position 12,344,665 of record CM033107.1, on the reverse strand, counting down.
TTCCCAACCACAGATTCGATCTCACATTTTAGCAATTATACCATCAAACAGAATCAATTTTTTTCTACCCTTATAAAGAAGAGCACCTAGATATGATAATGGAAGTTGTTTCAAACAAAAACTTATAATAGCCTTCACAACATAAGATACACGATGACTAATCATAAAGGCACATTTAGATGTACTGATCAATTGCCCAGATGCCGACTCATATAAGTGTAGAAACTCCATGATAGCCTTTAAACCTTTTTCAGCTTCCGTAGTGAAAATAATTACATCATCGGCATATGCTAGATGTGAAATCACATGACCTTTAGAGGAACGAAAATGCATACTGGCATTGGCCAAAATGAGATGATGTAGACCTCGACAAAAGAAACCCAGAGGTGAGAATGAATAATACCGATGAAAGAGGGTCACCTTGACGAATGCCCCTTGATGATTTAAAGAAACTAGCAATAGTCCCATTTACCAATACAGAAAACCAAGTATTTTCAATGCAGTTCCTAACAAGATGAATCCATTGCAATGGAAAGTCAAACTACCACTCAAATGTTATACAGAAAACTCCATTGAACCCGATCATAAGCTTTCACGATATCCATCTTTAGAATAATATTTCCTTCCTTATATTTCGCATTAATAGAGTGAGTGAGCGAGCTTTTCAGCCACAATAAGCAATGGACTATGATGCGAATTTCGTCTAGCAAGGTCCTTAATTCTGGTATGATGAAATAAATCTGCCCAAGATGAATTAATCAGCACATGATCTAACTGCTTCTAGACTCGATAGTTGTTCCATGTGAAAATATTGACATGGGATCCTCTCTCACCATTGCTTTTCATTATTGTTGTTGAATTTGTTTTCCAAGGAGCAGCATTCATTATTCTTACACAACAAAGTCCTTTAATATCACCCAACGGGTGGAAACTTGATTTCGGAGAAAGGTGTTGGTCTGATCATAAAGTTTCTTCACGAGTATGAGAGCATTTTGGGTCAGCTTTTTAACCACAATAAGTGCTTTTTCGTGGCTAGTAAATGAATTCCTAATACTAAGGTGATGATTAAGTGTATTACTGGATTTCAATTTAAGAATTTGCCTATTACATAATTGGGAGCACCAACTTTTGTTGGGAGAAAGAAAAACTCCTTATTTGAGGACTTGAATGCTATAGGGTTTGGCTACAAGGTTGGGAGAAGACTACATTATCCTATGGAGGTCATTTGCAATTAATTAAAAGTGTGCAATGCTCTATGCCTATTCATTTGCTACAAGTTATTCATCCTCATAAGGCTGTTTTGGCTAAGATAGAGGCAACTTTTGCTCTGATTTTTTTGGGGATCTACTGATGGCACTCGCAATGTGCACTGGATGAAGTGGAAAAACATTTGTTTGCCTTATGAGAAGTAAGTCTAGGTCTCCGGGCATTAAGGGAGGTGGCTCTGACTTTTGATAAAAAAAATATAGTGGAAATTTTCTTGCACATTCTTTGCTATAGTCGACATTTATGAAATCTAAGTACTGTTCCATGGACTCCCCAATATGTGCAAAATGGACGATTAACCAATCTGTTGTATGAAAAAGGCCATGTAAGTTTTGGACATCAGGAGACAAACATGCCTTTTGGACATTAGGCAAGGGGTAGTTATCCTTTTGGTATGACACATGGTTCGAACATGCCCCGTTGTGTGATCTTTTTCCAGTCGTTAATGCTTCCTTACAAGTTTTTTCAGATTTGGACCTCTAATCATTGGAATGAAGAACTTTTAAAAGAGATGCTTCCAAAACATACAGTAAACCATTATAAATGAATATTATTGGGACAAGGAAAAAATATTATTTTATAGAGGTTGTTTGTTTATCTATAAATGAATAATTTTTTAATTTACAAATAAACAACTAATTTATTAATTTAAGAAAAAAATTATGTTATAATTATTTTTGTACACATACCTTTTCTTTTATCAAAATTCATGTATGAGTTATGAATAAAAAAGATACTGTGGCATGTGGTCAAAAATTAATATTCAGGTGATACTTGTGAAATTTAAGAGGTTTATGATATGCTCACAATTTGATGCAATTTTGATACCCTTAATACCATAATCTTTGATGTGTTTTGGTATGCATTTTAGTAGTAATTGTACTTAGTTTTGATAAATTTTGGTGTAGGGATAATTTAGGAGATGATGGGTGAAAAAAAGAAAATATTGAAAAAAGAGTAGAGAGGCGCCGTTTTATTGTGCCTAGATGCCAATTAAAGGATGGCACCTAGGCTCCATTGTAGAGTGCCTAGGTGCCTAAAACTGAATGCATGGCTCATGGGCGCCATCTAATCATACCTAGGCACCAAATGTAGGGCCAAAGCTGAATGCATGGAGCCTGGGTGCAATTCCTTTTGCGCCTAGCGCACTCGCGTAATAAAAAAGATTCTGCAGTTGTTTTGTGCAAGAAGTGGAGTAAAAATATTTTGTTTTGGCATCTTTCTTGTTGCATACACTCAAATCATGTATCCTTTAATATCTTTTTAATAAATCACATAATCTATTCCAATTAAGATCACATATACTTTTCCATCTTTTTTCTAAACAGTTCCACATCAATTACATGACCTTAAAAATAATGCATACTCCATATTTACTATTAATTCAAGATATTAAACATTAGTGCAACCACTAATCACTAATAATTCAAACATAAATATTAGGGCAGCCCCTAAAACTTAAACACAATCCAAATTAACATGATATAAACTCGGTTCTAACTTAAATTGATTCTAACCATCAATTAAGAAAACTAATTTCTATTGTTTACTATCATTCATAGACACTTCCAAATACAATATAAACATTACAAGATCAATATAAACAAGTAAATTAAGCAAACTTCATAAGTCTATTAATTTTTGTTAGAAACTAACTTAGTTTTAGCTTCAAGTCTATCCCACTTGAGTTTTCAATCATACAAAAAGATACTAAAATATGCAACCATCCAAGATACAATAAACTCATCATAGGAAAAATTAAAAAAGAATACACTTGATTATATTGGAATTAAACTCCAAAATCAATTGTTTCCAAGCTTGAAAAGGTAGAAACTTGCTCTACTTTGTGTTCTATGAATTTCTATCGATTGAATTCAATTTTTATGAGTATGAGAGTGTAGAAATTTGGGAAAAACTTTAGAAAAGGAGGGCTGATCATTTTTATGAGCTTCCACAAGAAAAATTGGATAAAAATAATTTATTTGACATTTTAAATAGAGATAAGTGGAGGGTGATGATTGATTGACTCATGATTGGTGCTTTCTCATGCCAAGAGCCACGTTTATGGGTTAGGGAGATGACAAAAATTGATAGTTTGGTGTTATAATCAAGTGCAATGCGGTTTAGACTGATTTCATACAACCTAGTCAACCTACCAATCAAATTGCACCATTTTGCATACTTTTATTTCTTAACTAAATCTGAATCGAGATATCGAGCTTTTCACTGCAAAAAGATAATTAAGGAATATGTTAAATCAAGAAATAAATGTTTAATCCCATATTTCATGTACTAATGCATGTTAAAGCATAACTGGAGCATATAATAATAATTGTTCATGTTTATGCAATTATGTTATTTATATGCCATAATCCGATAATGCGTAATGGTTAGATGTATATTCATACAAGATGCTTATTATTGGCTATGTAGGATATAATTGGGCATTCCTGCTCCTCTTTCTTAGACTTTGCTAATTTTTTAGAAAAAGGTGGAGGTATTACATAAGTATAAGAGAGAGGTTTATGAGTGGTTACCGACTTTGGATTCTTATTGACTATGGGTGGTAGATGAGTAGGAGAGTGAGAATCATCTAAAGAACGAATGATAGTGCTTGACTTGCTAGTCTCATTCTCCTTGGATACTCTTTTTGTTGGCAAGCTAGGAGACTCCAATTGCTTCTCGGTTCTAAAAGTCATGGCACTTGCATTTTTCTTAGAATTCACCATGGGTTGTGAAGGTAACTTGGCCAATCCTTGTATTTTCAATCGGCTTAAGATAGTGGCCATTTACCTTACTTGATTCTCAATATATTAGAGATGGGCTTGTGTTATTTGTTGAAATTGCATAGTGTTGATAGCAAGTGCTTTCACGAGATCTTTCAAGGTTGCACCTGATTGTTGTGGAGATTGGAAGGGTAGTTGCACCTTCGGTTGGAGAAACCAGGTGGTCAATTTAGCATTTAAAATGGAGTGGGTTGTTTTTGTTGGTTCCCATATCTCAAATTGGGATGATCATTCCATCTTTCATTATACGTGTTGGAGAAAGGATCATATATTTTCCTTGATTGACCAAGAAAACCACCAATTGTGATTGATAAATTGTTGAAAATTTATAGCTATGTTTGCAATTAGATTCCTTGTTGCCTCGGGTAAGATGTCAACTAAAGCCTCTCCACTTGCAGCATCAATCATGCTTCATTCCATTAGCATAAGCCCCTCATAGAAATATTAGATGAAAAGTTGATCACTAATTTGATGATGAGGACAACTGGCGCACAACTTCCTAATACTCATAGAGATTCCTCATTGCATTGTCGAATCCCACATATTTCTTTTCGAATGCTCTCTGCCTTGGATGCTGAAAAATACCTCTCAAGGAACATCTTTCGCATTTCATTTCATGTGGTAATCATTCCAGATGGTAGATAATAAAGCCACTCCTTTGTTGAGTTCACCAATGAAAAAAGAATGATGATATAAGCTTGATGTTTTCTTTTGAAATGCATGTCAGTTTCATACTAGAGCACATGATATGAAATTTCTTTAAGTGTTTGTTTGGATCCTCACCCGTAAAACCATGGAATGTGGGCAAAAGATGGATCATCCCGAATTTGAGTTCAAAGTCGACCTCCAAGTTGGGATATGTGATACACAATGGTTGATTCTCAAAATTATGATAGCCAACTCCTTCAATGTTCTATGATTATGTGTCATTTCAATGATTTTGGGTTGATAAGGAATTGCACAAGTAGGAGTAAAAGCTTCAAACTCGAGCTTGGGTAGTGAATTGATTGGAGGTATAGGTAGAAGTAGTGGTAATGGTGGCAACGGTATGTTCAAATTAATCTGAATTTGCTCAAGTCTTATCTTCAAGTCCTTCAATAACATAAAACCAGAAAATAACAAGAAAACAAACTAAATTAAACAAATAAAAAGAATTAAGTAAAGTAAAATGAAAAACTAAAAAGGATAATGAATTAATTAGCATGATCCCCAACAATGACAAAAACTTAGGTCGATTATTGCAGGCCTACCAAATTTAAACCTTACTCTTTAATAATTTGTTAATGAGTATAAAATAAGTAAGAGTTGATACCATGAGAATCAAGGCTAATTGATTTACTATCAACTCACTAACTAAGAAATTTAACTTCAAAATTACTAAACCTAAAGTTAAGACTTAACAAGTAAACTCTATAAATAAATAACAAATGGTTGTGGGGATTGAATTGATTAACTAAGTTATAGAAATTAAAACTAAATAAAATATAAAGTAATGAAAATCAAAACAATAAGCAACAAGTGGTTAAAGGAGGTTGAGGTTTCCTTCGTTGCCACTAAACAATGGGTTGTAATTTTATATTAATATTATTAATAACTTATCATTGAAATTATCAACCGTAGGTACTAACAAGCTCTACTACCTTGATCTTTCCTTAGTTGCTTGTTGAGTAAGGGAAGTTAATTCTTTGAGTTGCTTGTGTGTACATTCCAACTCACATGCTTCCCAAACCAAGACTCGACTTCAATGCAGCTACCGAGCATAAATGAATCAATTTTCTGCTCATCCAGTCTACTCGGGTTGTGTCCTTCTCCATGGGCTTCTTTTGTTCTAGCTAAAAACAAGACAAGAAGAGGGTCAGTAGTCTCTGCCGTTTCAAGTCTTTCTTTCCATTCGTTAACTACTTCTAATGAGTAGCTCCTTTAACTAGCTCTTATAGCTCTTTCAAGAACAAACTCTCTACCTAATTCCCTACTCATCAAACAACCTAAAACAAACTCTCTAGATTTAATTCAATGGATGCATCAAAACAAGAAATATAGATTAATTTAAGCAATAACCACATAAGCTCAAGTCATTCAACTTAGGTTATGTTTAGGGAATTCTCAAACCAAATTTGGTTGTGCACCCAAACAAAGTAAAAAAACACCTATTAAGATATTAAGCATAGAAAAAATAAACAACTTCAATTGAAAAGTTGATCAATAATACCAAACATTTAATTACAAGAACCCATATCTAAGGGTTTGAAATCACCCTCAACCAAAAAGGAACTCTAGCCTATCATGATAAAAAATGATAAGAAATTAAAACTAACAATATTGGGAGCCAAAGAAATTTAAATGTTGAAGAAGATAGTTGAGGTTGATGTTGGATTATGGATGTCTCCTTCTCCAAACCTCTTCCAATTCGTCTTCCTTGATGCCCAAAACCCCAAGATTGCTTCCAAAGGTGAATGAATTCTAGAGAGTGAGTGAGTGAGAAATGATGTGTGTATTGAGAGGATAGTGTGTGAGAAAATTGTGAGATGGTGTGTGTAAATTTATTGTAGAGTGTGTAATGTGCATTATGATTTTAGGAATCTAGAGTGTATGTGTGGACATGTGTGATATATTATTTGTATCTAGTATATACATATCCAAAAATATACTAAAAGGTGTGAAGGGCTGCTACTTATCACCACTCTAAGCAAAATGAATCATTTTTTTTTTTTACACGGATGGCACCTAGGCCTCGGGCCCTCAATTTTCTTTGGTGTTGAGGTGCCCTATTTTGGTGTTTAGGTATGATTGTTGTAGTTTTTCTCCTTCACTTCAGTGCTTTGATAATAGTTAGACTTTTTAACTACTTTTTGATATCTTTCTAGGATGAATTAGCTTTTTTGGTATATTCATAACAATTGTAATCCTATCTATTATTTTCTTTAGCCATTTGAATTAGATCCATATCATATTTATAGAGAAAGTTATGCCAAAAATACAAAAACTGTCATATCTAGAAGTCTCAATGCACTTTGCACTCTTTAACCGAATTTTTCTCTTTGAAATCAATTAAACTACGATACATTGTTAACATGAAAGTTGTAGATCTATCATTATCTTTCCAATGAGCTAAGAATTAGTTCAATAGAGCTTTGGATCATAAATTTATGCCCAAAATATAAAAATTATTGCAGTGACACTGTGTCATTGAAATTTGGCCAAAAGAATGTTTGTTTCAACTTTATTTTGGCTCATTTTTGTTCTCTTGATTCCCAAATCCTATCACACACAAAACATTAATAAAAACCTAATACTAACAAGAACAAAGCGAGAAAGATATAAAAAAATTGATACAAAATATGTAAAAATATCCACTTATCACTCTCTATCTCTTTCAAAATTGTTAAGGTTTTCAATATAGGAGTTAGAGTTTTTAGAAGTATATATACAGGGGATAATGGAAAACTCATAAAAAAATTTGATTGTGTTAGTGTTAGATGACGGAGAAGGAGTGTACAAAATATTTATTAACATAGGGGGTTTTTAGGCTACTTTAACATAGGGGGAATTTAGCAAGCTCCTAAATCACATGTTTTTTTTTTCATTTATCCCTTTTAGAAAATACAGCCTGATTTTGGAACATCCTTAAAAGAAAATAGGAGCAATAAATCAAGAATGATTATCTATTATTGTGCTGATCTTTTCAATAAATACATGCACTTTAACAATATTAGGCTTGAGAGACCAGTTACACCATTGGAAGTCTTTATTTAGAACTAAAGAGTGCATGTGCGAGGCTACTAACACAACAATATAGTGGAAATTAATAGACATTGCATCAACCCTTTTCTTCAGATGAGATAATAGACAAGGCACGACAAAGTACCATGTGAATTGTTTTGTTAAACGAGCTCCACCAGACACCCTCCAGCCCTCACCTTCTCTGCTACTGTAAAACCACTATGAGAGAAAAAAATGTCTCAAACTAGGTTTAAAAGGAAGCAAGAAGGAAATATGAAAGTCTTGTTTATTTTTCTTTTCCTATACAATATGCTAGTTCTATCCTCCAAAGTCTCATCTTCAGAGGAAATAGGATTTTGTGCATCGATGAAGCTAAATTCCTCGCTTAAGGTGAGAACAGATAACCCTGTGGTTGACAATTAAACATCCATATATAGTTATATTACCTCACTTTCTATGGAAATAGAATGTTTAAAAACTAAGATTAATGTAATGCCATTTTATTTTTTAGCTGTTTATCTGAAATATAGAAAGCTTATAGTCATGATCTTAAGAAGAAAAATTCTAAGGAATGGTACAAATTCTATACAAAATAGATTTAATAAGACTTAATTGCATAATTTTGAGCATACCTCTAGAATAATTCCATAGGATTTACAAGAACTCCATCATCAGTCCAGTTTACATCCTTTGCATCTAGTTCTTTTCTAATTAATTGAAGAAGTGCATCTAATGGTGGTGGATTTTGCATACAAAAGTTCAATACAAGATATACCTTTTAAGTTAATCTTTTGCATCAAATCAGTAAAAGCAATCATCTGGACAAGGAATTAAACCCGAACTTTTTGATATAATCAACCTTTTCCAATTAGATAAAATAGGTTTGAGGGTAGATATCATGCAACGAATGAGAGGCTAATTAATTCCATAGAAGAAAGGGTGTTGCTTGATCTCATTTACACCACCATTTGATTTGAAATAGCTTGCTGGATCTCAATGTAATAATACATGAATCAATTACCCTACTACGAGAGTTACCTGGAATCATATCATATCAAAATTTCTAGTTGACTTGAAAAAGAATTTCCATTTCTATGGATAATATGAAAGAATCCCAAGATGAGACCCAGGAGTACTTAAATTTATATCACTCCCTTCTTGTGTAGTTATGTGTATGTATGTACTTTTACTCAATTTCAAGGGTTGAGTGATTTCTTGCCAAAAACATTTAAGTTAATCAACTCTCATAATCTAACAACATTTTGAGACTGATGACATGTTCATCAAAATATATATCTTCATGAGATATTATAGTGATCCTAGAGTTCAAAGCCAAGATAAGCAGCGTCTAAAAATCAATCATGTGGAGTACAGGATAGCAAAATTAATACTAAATGAATTATATTCACGTCACCTATTGGTGTTCTTGACTAATTTTGAAAATTTCTTTAGTGTTCTCGCAGGCTTAGAAATTGAGAAGGAAAAGAACTGGCATTCACAAGTCAAAGTATCAAGAATCACAAATAATATGTTATGGGATATTGAAGTATTTCAGAGATTAGGAATCTAAAAATGTGACTACTTCAGCAATGCGAGTGCATCTTTAGGAATTTCATTATACGATAACTATACTAACATATTTGGTTTGGAGCAACAGAGTCTTGTAAGAAGCATCAAAACCAAATCTTGAACCAATGAGTGAAGTCTAACAAATGAAAATTGATACAGAAAGCAATTGGAAAATAAATTTCTAGCAATAAAGGTAAGCTAAGATATAACTGGTCCTTTTTTCTGTATTGGCTGAATGAAATTGCATTGCATCATTTGACTGCTAAAAGGTTAAAAAAAAGGTAAACCCTAACAGTATAAGGCTATCTTTTTTACCTTTAAAATTTTATTTGAGATGCCACATTATATTTTATTTAGGGTCTGCCAGAAATTACTGTTAAGTGCAAATCCGTAATTTGCTGAAATTTACAAATTTGATTAATGACAGTTATGTGTATGCTTTATTTCTCCAGAAAAATCTAAAACTATATTTTGGAAGCATACACAGTTGATATCATCTATATAGGTAAATCAGCTAGGTGATTAAATATGAAAAAAACTCTATTTATGTACAATTAGAAATTTGAAAAAATTGGACAAATGAGGAATGAAGAACTATGTATGCATGTGATGCCTATATTTAATAGATATGTTTTATTTTCATTTGAACTATCACCCTTAGGTTGACCTAAACCTACTTTGTCTCGAGTGGATCGCATAGGATAATGACCCACAATCATCCCTTTATTTATGTATATGTATGATCCATGCGTGATATATTTAATACTTTTCTTTTGATTATATTTGTGATCATTAGGATATTGTAACATTAAATAAAAAAAATTAGGAATAGATAGATGGGGTCTTATATTATAAAATAAAAAATTTAAGTTTGGAGTTTTAATTAATTCTATATCAAGCGGATATGAGTCATATTGACCTTTTCACTTAGCACAAAGCGTACTTGAGGTAAATTGAAACTTTTATTTGCTGTATCACAAGAATCATATGATGTTCATGTTTTAATGTGATTATCCTTAGTTGCCAAATGATGTAATGTTTGATGCATACATGGTTCATGAAGCATTAAGAATATAATGAGATTTTTGAAAAGGAAGTATGGTAATTAATTAATGGTCAAGTGGGTAAGGGACGCGGGAGGGACCGACAGACCAACAAATAGTGGCAAATATTTAAAGTTGAAAAATCAGTATGGGAAAACCACAATGAATGAGACAGAATATGCCTAATACCTAAGGTTGAAAAACCAAGTATGGAAACCCCGTATTATTTCTCTTGTTGTCCAATCATTATGAACAGGTTCTGAAAATCACATTCTATCGCTATTAGTTAGGTACCACACTTCAAGAGCCCTAAAGAATGATTTATGAATGAAAGTTATTAAATTGAATAATGCATTTAATCATTTATGTGATTTGCATGTACACTGTTTGTTATTACATCATTTTCACCTTACTGAGCCTTTAGCTCATAAAATTCATGTGATGCAGGTGAAAATATACAAGTTTAGAGGTTGACTGAGTGTTTAGAGCGGCCGAATAGAGATTTATTCATATGCCATGCTTCGAGCTGTTTTGTAATCTATTTTGAAAACTCTATTTTGTTTTTAAATAAGCCGTTCTATTATAGTTTTGTAAACAAATGTATTTAGTTTTGATTTATGTATATGGTGTGTTTAAAATGCAATGAAACAACAAATGAATTCAAGTTCTTTCTCTTATAGTCAAAAAGAGGAACTTTTATTAAAACCATAACTCTAGTATTGATGAAAAGTTAACATTTCTTGATTTAACTGTATTAGCTTGTTTAGATTAGTTAGGTTAAGGGGTGTCACATACAGTCTTTTGAGGATCAATGTATATGGATGATGACATGTTGGGTTATGTTGTGGGCATATTCTAATTTTTACATTCATTATTATTTTGTAAATTGTTGACTATAAATTGCTATAAGATGCAAAATGTCCTTACTTATTCCAAAAGTATAGGCTATTATTTTTATTTTTTGAGTCTAATGTATTATAACTTTGGGATGTCGTGTCCTGTATAACTCTTGAAATTTGATAGTAAATTAGCCTGAGAATAGTATAACTATGATGGGTGTTGTGTTTATATAAATGGTGATTTTTCTACATATTGGGTTATATGTGAGAAAACACTTTATTGTTTCTCAAAGTACTACATTTGACAAATATATATATATACACACACATGCACACACACATGTGCTACCTTATCAAAATTATTATTATACCAATATCTATATTTATTGGTGGAGGTGTTAGTAAGTTTTATTTGTTGGATAATTCATTTTGTATTTCATGAATAACAATGTTGAGGCAGACTCATCAGTAATAACAAGTATATAATTTATGTTTGCTATTCTATCTTTGGAGCCACATATTCTCTGTTATCCACTAAGTATGTAATAATATTGGATAGGGTACTTGATATATATGAGGTCAGTTACAATGTTTTAATTCTTTCTGGAAGTTCAAGACCAACTAATTAGATTTTAAGAGCTCTAGGTTAATTTTGTTATTTTGGCTAGGATTATGATATAACATTTTCTGTTGATTGATTTATTGCGAATTATGCATTGCGGATTATTTTAGGATTATTAAGACTTTTAAATTTTAGGTGATGAAAATTTAGAAATTTTATAGAGACCATGCAAGAAAATATTTACTATTTGCAGAAAATAAAGAAGATTGTCAAAAAGAGAGTAGTAAGAAAGAGTTATTATCGATCTTTGGGTTGTTTTAGAATTTTTAGAAATTACCAAGTTTACTAAAAATCTATTTGTGTGATCTTAGATCTCTTGATACATGTTGAAAAGAAGTTTTCGGGCATGCTATTAACTAACCAACTGATTTTATCCTGGATACAGTTGTAAGAACAAATCCAATCTTTCTTTTAATTTATCATATACACCTATTGGAATTTGATGAACCTTTGGTGATATTGTTATAATATTGGGCAAGGTATTAAGATCTAGTGCTTCTCTAAACAAGTTCCACTTCATATTCACATAGAAGAAAGATGAATCTTAAGGTCATGTATTATATATTGCAACTGAATTGAGTAATAATTTGTAATAAGTATAGATTTTCATATTAAGGTTTATTTGATAAATTAAGAGGAACTACTGTGATCTTGAGGATTGATTTTTTAAGTTTGAATTAATTATAAATTTTTTGTTATGCCATTGGGTTGACTAATGCCTTAATTATTTTGATATACATAATGAATAATGTGTTTGATGATTCTATATGGGTATGTTTGGGATGATATTCATTGATGATATCTTAGTGTACAATAAGGAGAAATATGATTGACCTTTCAATATGATCTTGGAAACTTTAAGGAAATAGAAAATTATTTGTTCAATTTAGTAAATGCGATCTTTTGGTTATGTAATACAATATTTATTTTTGGGACTAATAATTTTCTTAAGAAGATGTCCTTGTAACTATTCAAAACTTTGAGGTTGTACCAAAATAGGGAAGATCAATAAATGTGATAGAAATAAGAAATATTTCTTGGGTTAGTAATATTATTAGGTATTTAGTCAAAATTTCTCCTAAGTTGTTATTACTTTATTTCATCATACATGCAGGTATATGAAATTTGAATGGGTCGCTAAGTGGGTAGAAATCTCTAATTTCTTAAAGAGAATTGATTTAAGTTTCGGTGGTCACTCCAACTTTAGATATAAGTTATTTATTGTATATGGTGGTGTATCTCATTGTGTTTTAGTATATGTTTGATGCAATATAGAAAAGTTACTCAACACCCTTCGAGTTAATTAGATTATTTATGTAATACTACATGTGACATTACAAAATCGAAATACTTGAAATGTCTATATATTCAAAAGGGTTTGAAATTGAAGAAATGATGGATATTATTAGTAAGTAAATATATTGTATGATCCATATAACTACATATGTCATTGGAATGAAATGTCTTAATAGACTAATATTCATGAAAATTTTACTTCATAAACTCTTTTGGGAATTGAGGGTTGTATAAAGGATGAATTAGAGTAAATGGTGGATTACCTATTTATTAATATTTTGGTAAGATTGAATTTGATTGATCCAATTTTAAATGCTCAAAATAAGGTTGATGAAGGGTTAAGATTAAGATGAAAGACATAAAAGACACTTAAATAGATTTTTGTGATAAGTGATAAAAATCTCTTAATAAGAGATAGATGTGAAAATAAGGGATAAGAAATTGCAAGACAAAGTTTTAGGTAATGATCATTTACCTTTTTATTTGTTTATTTAGTCTAATGAATGATGATTGTGATCGCAAGAAAATTTACAAATATCATATATTGACGAGCTATTATTGTTAATATTTGGTTTGTCACAAAAAGACAGATATATGTAAAAGTGCATATGTAGGAATGATTTAGTTATGCTTTTATTTGTAGGTTGAAATGGGAAGGCATTCATGAATTTTGTATATGATAATAGAATTAGGTTATTGTTAATAGGTTGACTAAATATACTCATTCTTTCTCAATTTACCCTAGGTATTCCATGGAAATCTATAAAAAGATAAATGTATAGGAAGTGGTTAGACTTTATAGTTTATTGATATCTATTAGTTCTGATGTAGATTTAAGGTCTTTGTCCACTTCCTAGAAGATATTAGTTTATTAATACATCAGGTATTGGGAACAAAATTATATTTTAGTATTGTGATCATCCATGCATCAACAGGCAATCAGAACAAACAAATTAGACTTTGCAAGATATGCTTAGAGCTTGGGCATTAGATTGTTGATGTCAATTGAGAAAAAATTTCCTTGGGTGGAATTTTTTTATAACAACAGTGATAAGAGCCCTTGAAGTGTGGTACCTAACTAATAGCGATAGACCGTAGTTTTCAAAACTTGTTCATAATGATTGGCCAATAAGAGAAATAATACGGGATTTTCATACTTGGTCAATAAATCTCACGTATTAGTTTGTATTCTGTCTCATTCATTATGGCTTTCCTATATCGGTTGCCACCATTTATTGGGTCTACCTGTCCCTCACACATCCCCTGCCTACCAAACCATTAATCAAGTACCATACTTTCTTTTCAAAAACTTCATTATTTTCTTAATATAGTATCACATTACATCATTTAGCAAATAATGACAATCATATTAAAATATGAACAACATTATATGATTCTTGTGATACAAAAAATAAAAGTTTCAACTTACCTCAAGTCCACTTTAAGCTAAGTGAAAAGGTCAATCTCTTTGGAAGATAGGATGTATTAAAGGCCTAACATAATTAAATCATGTACCTTTCAATATCCTTTTAATAAATCACATAATCTATTTTAATTAAAATCATATGCACTTTTCAATATATTTTACTACTAATTCAAGTCATTAAACATTAGGGTAACCATTAAATAACTAATAATTCAAACATAATTATTAGGGCAGCCCACAAAACTTGAACACAATCCAAATTAACATGACTTAAAGTCGGTTCTAACTTAAATTAATTTTAACATTCAATTAAGCAACCTAATTTCTATTGTTCACAATCATTTGTAGGCACTTTCAAACATAATATAAGTATTACAAGATTAATAGAAACAAGCAAATTAAGCATTTTTCACAAGACTATCAATTTTGCTAGAAACTAGCTTAACTAGCTTGGTTTTGGCTTCAAGTCCAACCCACTTAAGTTTTCAATCATACAAAAAGATACTAAAACATGTAACCATCCAAGATACCATAAATTCATCATAAGAAACATTAAAAAAGAATATACCTTGATTAGATTGGAATTAAACTCCAAAATCAATGGTTTTCAAGCTTAAAAGGGTAGAAACTTGTTCTAGTTTGTGTTCTATGGATTGAATTCAATTTTTGTGAGTATGAGAGTGTATAAATTTGGGAGAAACTTGTAGAAGAAGGGCTGGTCATTTTTTAGGAGCTTCCAGAAGAAAATATGGCTAAAATGACTTCTTTGACATTTCAAAGAGAGGTAAGTGAAGGGTGATGATTGGTTGCATCACGCTCGGTGTCTTCTCATGCCAAAAGCCATATTTATGGGCTAGGGAGAAGGCAAAAATTGATGCTTTGGTATTATAATCAAGTGCAATGTGGTTTAGAATGATTTCATACAACTTAGTCAACCTACAAATCAAATTGCAGCATTTCACATACTTTTAGTTCTTAGCTAAATGTGACATATTTAAAGTAAATATTTAAGCAAACAATCACTTTATCATATAACTAGTATGGAGTAATACAAAGAATTCATTTCATGGCCATTCAACACATCAATCTTCCTTAACCGAGATACCGAGCTGTTCACTGCAAAAAGGCACTTAAAGAATATGTTAAATCAAGAAACAAAAGTTTGATCTCATATTTCATGTACTAATACATGTTAAAGCATAACTAGAACATATAGTAACAATTATTCATGTTCATGCAATCATGCTATTTGTATGCCATAATCCAATAATTCGTATTGATTAGATGCATAATCATGTAAGATGCTTATTATTGGCTATGTAGGAGATAATTGAGCATTATAGTTAATATTTGGTTTGCCACAAAAAAAGAGATATATATGTAAAAGTGCATATGTAGGAATGATTTAGTTCTCCTTTTATTGTAGGTAGAAATGGGAAGGCATTCGTGAATTTTGTATATGATAATGGAATTGGGTTATTGTTCATAGGTTAACTGAATATGCTCATTCTTTCTCAATTTACCCTAAGTATTCCATGGAAATCTATGGAAAGATAAATATATAATAAGTGGTTAGACTTTATGGTTTATTAGTATCTATTAGTTCTGATATGGATTTAAGGTATTTGTCTACTTACTAGAAGATCTTACATCAGGTATTGGGAACAAAATTATCTTTTAGTATTGTGATCATCCATGCATCAATGGGCAATCCGAACAAACAAATTAGACTTTGCAGGATATGCTTAGAGCTTGTACATTAGATTGTTGATATTAATTGAGAAATTTTTTCCTTAGGTGGAATTTTTTTATAACAATAGTGATAAGGCTACTTGGGATAGTTCTCTATGAGGCATTGTGTGAGAAAATATAGGTCATCATTTTATTGAAATGAATTTGGTGTTCTTTTAGGCTAAATGTAAATATGGTTTGGGAAATGATAGAAGTGGTAGAACAAATTGCTAATGTATGGAAACTAGTTAGAGGTGACCATAGAATTATATAGATTAAAGAGGAATAATGTTGCAATTTATGATAGGAGATCAATTTTGAAGGTGTCTCCAATGAACGAGATTATGCGGCTTGGGCAGGAAGAAAAAAAAATTAGGGATGTTACATACAAACTTGATCCTAGGTACATTAGTTTATTTTACATTACTGAGAAAATTAGGGATATTACCTACAAACTCGACCTCTTTGCATTAATGTCTCAAGTTCACAATGTGTTTCATGTGTTCATTTTAAGGAAGTATATCATGAATTTATCTCATCTACTGAAGAAGGAACCAATAGAAGTAAATTAAGGTCGGAGATATAAAGAAAGACCTATAGAGATTTCACTAAGAGATGTAAAGTAACTTCAAAATGAGAATATATCATTAGTTAAAATACTGAGGATAAGTCAATCAACAGAAGAAACTACTTGGGAAAGGAAGCACAAAATGATAATTAAATATCTAGAACTTTTTGGTAAGTAAAATTTTGTGGACGAAATTTTTATAAGGAGGGGAGAATGTAATATACATGCAGGTATAGGAAATTTAAATGGTTCACTAAGTGGGAAGAAATCTCTAATTACTTAAAAAGAATTGATTTGAGTTTCGGTAGTGACTCTAACTTTAAATATAAGTTATGTATTGTGTATAGTGGTGTTATCTCATTGTGTTTTGGTATATGTTTGATGCAATGTAGAAAGTTACTCTACACTCTTTGAGTTAATTTGATTATTTTGGTAATACTACATGTGACATTATAAAATCGAAGTACTTGAAATGTCTATATACTCAAAAGCAATTGAACTTGAAGAAAGGATGGATATTATTAGTAAGTGAATATATTGTATGATGCATATAACTATAGATGTCATTGGAATGAAATATCACAATAGACTAATATCCATACAAATTTTACATCATAAACTATTATGGGAATTGAGGGTTGTATAGAAGATGAATTAGAGTAAATGGTGGATTACCTATTTATTAATATTTTGATAAAACTGATTTTGATTGATCCAATTTCAACTGCTCAAAAAAAGGTTGATGAAAGGTTAAGACTAAGATGAAAGTCAAAAAAAGCACTTAAATAGTTTTTTTTGTGATAAGTGATAATAATCTCCTAATAAGAGAGAGATGTGAAAATGAGGAATAAGAAATTGCAAGACTAAGTTTTAGACGATGATCATGTACCTTTTTATTTATTTTATTTAGTGGTGGCGGTGTTTCACGCATTACATATTATTCATATGCTTATAATTACATATTTGGAACATTGGACAAAGATGATATTACAATATTTATTTATGTATAAGATTATATAATTTTTAATATGGATAATTATTTAGGAATCAAGTGACAATCGGGTAAGAAATTAATGAACGGCTAGGAAATTAGCTTATGAATTATCTATGGGATCTTGTGGTAATTAAAATAGGATGCAACAAAATTAATGTATAGTAAGATACATCTGATCTAGGCTTGAAATATGGATGAAAGGTTAGATTTATACCACAACTTGCCACCTCATGCTTGCTACCAAGCTTGAGCAAACACCTCAAGTGTCATCTCAAGCTTTCCTCCACTCTTAGCTATTTACCCATGACCCTAAACCATTTTCAGTCATTTTTAGGGTCCAAACTCATGTAAAAATCTCTCTAAGCTGGTCCTAAGTGATTCCAAGTGATAGAAAAGGGCAAAGGAAGCAAAAGAAAGTAGTAATCACAAGTAGAAGCTGAAACTGGCATAAGTGAGGTTCATATACCGTTTTGACATCAATTTCTATATTATTTGAGGGTTTTGTAATTTATTAATATTATTATCTTGTTCATGATGATTTCAGAGGTTATTTATAGGGTTATTATGCATAAAATAATAATTTGTGATTGCAAACACATAGTAGAACTACTGAGGGGCAGAATCTGTGTATATGTTGATTTTTAGTTTATTGAGCTTGAAATATGCAAGAAACCTTGGGTAAATTCTATATTTATCATCATGAATGTGTTTATGTAGGATTTAAGATTATGTATTTAGGTTTGGATAGATTAGGAATTAAAATATGACATGATAAATAAAGAGATGCTCATAACTGTCTCCATCGAATTTCAGATTATGTCCTGTGTGAAGGGGACTGGTTTTACAGCATTAAATCCATTAGTTTTGGCATGAATATAACCTGGTTGTCTCTTTGTATATGTTATCTAAACATGGCAAAAATTTGGGAGTGATTGAATATACTTAAGAGTGGCAAAACTATTAATGTCATGAAGTGCACAAAACTGTCACTGTAGGAAAAATCTGTTTCAGTATGTTGCGAAGGGAGCTGAACTTGGAAAGCCATATCCATGATTTTTAGCCATTATATGTTATGGTTACATTTTTTTTATTTTAGCTAAGTGTGATAAAAATTTAGGAGTGAATGAATATGTATAATGATGTCAAAATCATCATGCAAATTAATATGGTAGCAAAAAAATGTGAAGTTGTGAATCTATCTGATTTGTTCATTAACATGTTCCAGCATAGATGTGGTTCATTTGATCCCTAACATTTAGGGCGATGTTATAAGAGTTATAATACATCAATTAAGTGAGGTTAGTTGTCATACCCCTTAACCTAACTGCAGAGCCTAAACAAGCTAATATAGTTAAGTCAAGAAATGTTAATTTTTCATCATTACTAGAGTTATGGTTTTTAATAAAAGTTCCCATTTTTAGCTATAAGAGAAAGAGGTTGAATCATTTTAAACACACCATATACATATATCAAAACTGAGTACAACTGTTTTTCTTTACAAAACCATAACAGAGCAGCTTATTTAAAAACAAAACAGAGTTTTCAAAATATGATACAAAACAGTTCGAAGCATGGCATATGAACAAATCTCTATCCGACCGCTCTGGAGACTTAGTTAACCTCTAAACCTGTACATTACCACCTGCATCACATGAATCTAATAAGCTAAAGGCTCAGTAAGGTGAAACTAATACAATAACTAATAGCATATATACAAATCACATAATGATTAAATGCAGTATTCAATTTAATAACTTTCTTTCATAAATCATTCTTTAGGGCCCTTGAAGTGTGGTACCTAACTAATAGCGATAGACCATGGTTTTCAAAACCTGTTCATAATGATTGGCCAATAAGAGAACTAATACGGGGTTTCCATACTTGGTCTTTCAACCTCAGGTATTAGACATATTCTATCTCATTCATTGTGGATTTCCTATATCGGTTTTTCAACCTCAAGTATTTACCACCATTTGTTGGGTCCGTCGGTCCCTCCCGCGTCCCTTGTCTACCCGACCATCAATCAAGTACCATACTTTCTTTTTAAAAACCTCATTATATTCTTAATAGTGTCATGCTTCACGAACCATAAATGCATCAAGCATTGCATCATTTGATAAATTATAACAATCACATTAAAACATGAATAACATTATATGATTCTTATGATACAGCAAATGAAAGTTTCAACTTACCTCAAGTTCACTTTGTGGCAAGTGAAAAGACCAATCTCTTTGAAAGATAGGATGTGTTAAAGGCCTAACATAATCAAATCATGTACCATTTAATATCCTTTTTTATAAATTATTTAGTCTATTCTAGTTAAAGTTCATATACACTTTTCAATCTTTTGTAAACAACTTCATATCAATTACATAACCTTAAAAACAATGCATACTCCATATTTTACTACTAATTCAAGACATTAAACATTAGGGCAGCTATTAAATAACTAATAATTCAAACATAATCATTAGGGTAACCCCTAAAATATGCACACAATGTAAATTAACATGACTTAAATTTGGTTCTAACTTAAATTAATTGTACCCTTCAATTAAGAAAACTAATTACTATTATTTTTAATCATTCAAAGAAACTTCCAAACACAATATAAGCATTACAAAGTCAATAGAAACAAGTGAATTAAACAATTTCACAAGACTATCAATTTTGCTAAAATTAGCTTAACTAGCTTGGTTTTGGCTCCAAGTGTAACTTAAGTTTTCAATCATACAAAACCATAATAAAACATATAACCATCCAAGATACTACAAATTCAACATAAGAAACATTAAAAAAGAATATATCTTCATTAAGTTGGAATTAACCTTCAAAATCAATGGTTTCAAACTTAAAAGGATGGAAACTTGTTCTAGATTGTGTTCTATGGATTCCTATGGATTGAATTCAATTTGTGTAAGTATGAGAGTGTAGAAATTTGGGAGAAACTTAGGATAATAAGGGCTGGTCATTTTTTAGGTGCTTCCACAAGAAATATAGATGAAAATAATTTCTTTGGCCTTTCAAAGAGAGGTAAGTGAAGGGTGATGATTGGTTGTATCATGCTTGGTGTCTTCTCATGCCAAAAGCCACATTCATGGGCTAAGAAGATGACAAAAATTGATTCTTTGGTGTTATAATCAAGTACAATGTGGTTTAGAATGGTTTTATACAACCTAGTCAACCAACCAATCAAATTGCACCAGTTTGCATACTTTTAGTTCTTAGCCAAATGTAACATAAGTCAAGTAAATATTTAGGCAATTAATCACTTTAGCATATAACTAGTATGGAGCAAAACAAATAATTCATTTCATGGCCATTCAATACATCAATCTTCCTTAACCGAGATACTGAGGTTTTTACTGCAAAAAGGACACTTAAGGAATATGTTAAATCAAGAAATGAAAGTTTGATCTCATATTTTATGTACTAATGCATGTTAAAGCATAACTAAAGCATATAATAACAATTATACATGTTCGTGCAATCATACTATTTGTATGCCATAATTCAATAATGCACATTGATTAGATGCATATTCATACAAGATGCTTATTATTGGCTATGTATGAGAGAATTGAGAATTGGGCATTACATTAGTATACATTTAAGATGGGGAACAAAGGTGCATAGAAAGTTGTATTCGGTTATAGTTTCTAAATGGTAAGGTTGTTTAGTTAAATTGAGATTCAAGATCTTTATACTACATTAGGTATAATGAACTTGTTAATTGAGAATGGCGATTGATATCTTGTATTTTTATAGATTGTTTCACATCTAGGGTTGGGAAGTAATACTTAAGAAACTAGAAGAAACACACAACCGATCAAAGGTAAGTGAAAATCCATTTGGAACTACAATGCATGAATATAGTATGTCTTGAACAATTTATACCTAATATGTTGATGACATTTAAATTGATTGGATGACAAGTATAGTATGTAACTTAAGAGTTTTATGATTCTTGAAACATGTTGAGAGCAAGATGACTTGCATTTCATATTAAACATACCATTCATGAACATTTACATGTGTATGCATGACATATGAGTATAGTTGAGGTTTTTACATGCACAATATGATTTGAGACATGATTTTCAGAAAGAAAATATTTTAGTTTACCACTACTAGTGTACCGAGGCATGCGAGGTGTGCTTATGTGATATTTTAGGGCACCACGAGTGTTACTTCTTAGAGGATCATAGGGGTTGACATAGGGTGTGGATCCGATGGTCACGAGAGGGTGGACCACTTGACTATGCCCTTATTAGCTCTATCGATGGGAAGACTTTGGAAGGATCGCAGGAAAAGACGGGGGTGGACCTTTGGTGATCCCAGGAGATGCCCCTAGACCGAATCAATTTATTTATGGCCATGTGATTATTCATATTATTCAAAGCTCTATTCAGTGCATAGTAGGTAGGCCAAGTGTAATACCCCCATTACTACACAACTGTATATATAGTATAATTTGATATGATAGAACCTATGTGCATGCATGTGATATTTTTTTTTTTGTAACACTTTAAGAAAAGATAAATCACTTCTTATATACATAACCCTATTTAAAATACTTTCTCATATGTCATGTATATAGCAAGATCAGTATTTATATAAAAGCACGACACCCACAACGACCTAATATTTACATACTTATTTACAGTAAAGTTTTAAAAGCAAAAAATATAGTACCAATCTAAAAATATAATACAACAAACTCAAAATATAACAAGCCAACAAAATAGCCTAACAAGTCATCATCCATGTGCACACTCTCTCAGACACCTGCAGGAGCTTCAACCGCACCCAACCAGTAAAAGATGCATCAAGCGTCGTCGTACTCACCTACAATGCATAAACTATATGAGCTAACGTTCAGCAAGTAATGATTATGCATGTCAAAGAATAATCCACAATATCAAGTCATGCATTTCAACATGCTATGCCCCACAATACAATTTTATGCATCAAAATATTTCTTTCAAAATTATTTCTTTCTTGGGCCCATGACCAACGCTACTATCCCATGCACCGAAAAAGAGCTCTGTACACATACTTTGGTGCACTAGTAGTGGTCAGCAAAATATTTTCCTTTCTCACAATCATGTCGTGCAATGCAAGATTTACCACAATGCGTGTATATGATGCATGCATGTGCCAATAACAATGCCCATGTATGTATGCTCAATGGAAAGTCTCTACTATGCACATATGATTTATGATATTACATACAATTCACACATCTACTATGTCTATACATAGTAGTTGCAAATGAATCTTTACTTACCTTTCACTTAGTTGGTGGCTTAGTCTAGATTTGTTTATTATTTCCCTCCAATCTTAGATATAAAATAACCTATAATATTACCAACATCAAAACCATTCCCAATTTGGCAAGTTGAAAGCATAAAATATCATACTAAGACCTTAAACACCAAGCTATTTGTTTTACAAACTAGAACCCAATCTACTCCCTCCAATACCTTAATTTCTCATTTTAGATACATGTAAACATCATATAATTGAAGTATATATAATTCTAATATCATGTATCTAATTGTTAACACTCAATAGCAACATGTCTAGGTTGAAATATTCTATGTTATCAAATGGGACAGATTCACATTTTCATATTTACTTGTTGTCCAATTTAGTTGCATGATAATTTAGACATCCCTAAACATATCCAATCACTCCCAAATTTCTACCACACTTAGATAATATGTATATAAATGTAAACATATCATATAATTGATAAAACTAATGGATATATCTTCCCAAGTTCAGCTCCCTTCACAACATACAGAAGCAGATTATTTTCCTACCGTGACAGTTTTGCACACTTCATGACATTAATGGTTTTGTCACCCTTATGTATATTCAATATCTCCCAACTTTTACCACACTTATATAACATATACACAGAAACCACCAGGTTATATTCTTTCCAAAACTAATGGATTTAGCTCCCCTAATTCAGTCTCCTTTACAGCACACCAAAATAGATTTTGCTACTTTGGCAGTTTAAGTGTTTCTCCAATATCATTCTCTATTTCAATTTCTAACCGATCAAATTTATTCCAATACTCTTAAATCATATATAAACATGCATATGATGATAATTACATGTTTTATTCAACATACCATATACTTTTAAAGCCTAAATACAAGAATACAGCAAGGTGACAGTTTCTACCACAAGTGTTTTCTATCAAATATTTTCAACCACAAACCCTTTTTTTATGCATCAAAGCCTATCTAATGACATCCTAAAAAATTATAAATAATATTCAAAGCTTAATAAGCTAATAAACCTCAAAATAAGTTTGAAAGTCATGCCAAACCCGTAGGTTAAGCTCACCTTGCATAGTTTTCTACTTGAACTTGGTTATTTCTCCTTCCCTTTGCTTGTTTTGCCTCTTTTTTTGGTTGGAATCACTTAGGACCTATTTAGAGGGTTTTTTCATGTATTTAGAAGCTAAAATGGTTCAGAAGAAATTTCAAGTCATGGCTGTTACCTTAAGAGTGAAGAATAGGTTAAGGTGCTAGCTTGATAAGTCTAAGCATAAGGTGGCATGTAATGGTTATATCTGATTTTTTCCCTTATCTTACAGCCCTAATCTTGTGTGTCTAACATATTCTTATTTGGTTACAACCTATCTTCATCACCATTCATTCTCGTAGCTAGTTCCTATGTCCGTTCATTAGGTTCTTCACCCAAAAAATCATTGGTTCTTGCCTGATTGATAAGTTTGTGCACCGAAAGTGTTATAAGCCTATGAACTTAGCTATATAACATTTAAATTATAGTATTGTATGTCTAGTTGTCCCAAGTGTATAATTTAAATATACATATAATATTAAAATTCATGATCGAACCACTCCCTTTCTATCAACTTTTCGGTGACACCTTTCGAACTCCTAAGGTTACCACATGTAACCTAGCACTATTCACTATATTAATACCTAAATCTTCTTATCTCAATACAAAATCAACCACTTAGGTTAGGAAATTCAATAATCAATACCGTACGAGAGTTTCAAAGTTAAGTTTAATGGTTAACAATGTCGTATAAAATAAAATGAATTATATGATGTCATACCAATGCAAATAGCACGTAATTGACATGTAATACATGAATCATATATGGCCATGTGAGTAGTAAGAGGTTCAGGTATCACATCTTCCCCTCCTTATAAAAATTTCATCCCAAAATTTCACTTACCAAAAAAGTTCAGGATACTTAGTTCTCATTTCGTCATCCTTTCTCAAATAGCCTCTTCTACTAATTGGTTTCTCCATAACACTTTAACCAATGGAATCTATTTATTTCTTAGCTTTTTCACTTCTCGTAACAAAATCTGTACAGGCTTTTTTTGTAGCTCAAATATGCCTTTAATTCCATTAGGTCATTCTTCAGAATGTGAGAGGGATTAGCAATATATTTTTTTAGCATAGACACATGAAATACATTGTGTATTTGGGACATAGATGTTGGCAGATCCAGTTTGTAAGAAACATCACCAATTCTTTCAATCACCGGGAATAGACCAATGTATCTAGAACTCAATTTTCCTTTCTTCCTAAACGCATGATGCCCTTCATTGGTGCTACTTTCAAAAACACCTGATCTCATATCACAAACTCCAACACCCTTATTCGTCGATCTGCATAACTTTTCTATCAAATTTGGACAGTTTGCATTCTTTGTCGAATCTGTAACATAACTTCTATCATCTCTCAAATCATATCTGGGCCTAAAAGTTTCTTCTCATCAACTTCATCCTAGTGTATCGGAGACCTACACTTTTTGCCATATAATGCTTCATAGGGAGCCATTCCACTACTAGTCTAATAGCTATTGTTGTATGTAAACTCCACTAAAGATAGGAATTTACTCCTCTGACCTTGGAAGTCTAATACATAGGCTCTGAGCATATCCTCCAATGTTAGTATTGTTCGTTCAGATTGCCTATCCGTCTGAGGATGATATATTGTACTGAATGATAACTGTGTTCCCAAAGTTTTGTGTAAACTCCTCCAAAAAATAGACAAAAATCTTGAATCTCTATCAGAAACTATAGACAATGGTACTCCATGAAGTCTGATAATCTCCTAAACGTATAATTGGGCATAACGGTCCGTGGAATAGGTAGAACATATGGGAAGAAAATGAGCAGACTTGGTCAATCTGTCAACGATAACCCAAATAGCATCATAACCCTTAGTAGTCTTTGGCAAACCAGTTACAAAATCCATGGTAATCCTTTCCCATTTCCATTCTGGAATAAATAGAGGTTGCAAAGTCCCTACGGGTCTTTGATGTTCGGCCTTTATCTGTTGACATGTTAGATATTACTCCACATGCTAGGCAATGTCCTTTTTCATACCCGGCCACCAATAATGCATTTTCAAGTCTCTATACATCTTGGTAGCCCCTGGATGTACTGAATAAGGGGTTGAATGTGCCTCTTTTAAAATGTCTTCCTGAATATTATCAATATTTGGCACACAAAACCGCCCTCTAAATTGTAAAGTATCATTCTGAGTCATCTTAAATTCAGGAGACTTCTCTGCAACAACATATTTTCTCATATTAATGAGATATTCATTATCTCGCTGTCTCTGTTTGATCCTATCAATTAGCATAGGCTGAAGCATCAGGGTTGCCAACTTTGCCTCTATTACTCCTGTCTGTAAAATCTCTATATTCATTTTTTGCAACTCATTCAGTTTTGGTTTCTAAATTAAAGCCATAGCTATTGTACTTTGTGTGGATTTTTAGCTCAATGCATCAGCTACAATGTTGGTTTTACCAGGTGGTAATTGATCATACAATCATAATCTTTTACCAGTTCCAGCCATCTCCACTGCCTCATATTCAACTCTTTCTGTGTGAAGAAGTATTTAAGGCTCTTGTGATCAGTATAGATCTCGCACCGTTCACCATATAAATAGTGCCTCCATATTTTAAGCTTAAATACTATAGCAACAAGTTCCAAGTTGTGCGTGGAGTAATTCTTTTCATACTCTTTAAGTTGCCTGGACGCATACACAATTACTTTGCCATTCTGCATCAGTACACATAATAATCCATTCTTCGATGCGTCACTGTAAATTACAAATCCTCTAGTACCTGATGGAATTGAGAGAATAGGTGCTAAAGTCAACCTCTTTTTTAGCTCTTGAAAACTTCGCTCACCCATATCCGTCCATCTAAACATCACCCATTTTCTAGTTAATTGTGTCAATGGCATAGAAATCTTAGAGAACCCCTCCACAAATCTTTGGTAATATCCAGTAAACCCAGAAAATTGTGCACCTCCGAAGGATTAGTAGGCTGCATCCAGTTGTTAATAGCTTCAACTTTACTTGGAGCTACTAATATTCCCACTCCTAATATAACATATCCCAGGAATACCACACGATCTAACCAGAACTCGCATTTCTTGAATTTTGCGTATAACTGCTTCGTTTTCAGGACCTCTAATACTTGTTTTAAATGTGTGGCATGCTCTTATTTTGTTTTGGAGTAAACTAGAATGTCATCGATGAATACAATAATAAATTTATCCAGAAACTCCTTAAACACTCTATTCATCAGATCCATGAATGCTGCTGGAGCGTTAGTCAATCTGAACGACATTACCAAAAATTCATAATGCCCATATCTTGTACAAAATGCCATCTTGGGGATATCCTCTCTCTTTATTTTCAATTGATGGTACCCGGAGCATAAGTCAATCTTTGAAAATATTGCGGCACCCTAAACCTGGTCAAATAAATCATCGATTCTGGGAAACGGATATTTATTCTTAATCATGACTCTATTCAACTCTCAATAATCGATGCACAGTCTCATGGTGCCATCCTTCTTACGTACAAACAGAATAGGTGCTCCCCAAGGTAAAAAGCTCGGTCTGATGAATCTCTTGTCCAACAAGTCCTGCAATTGTACTTTCAATTCTTTCAACTCCAATGGAGCCATTATATAGGGAGTTTTAGAAATTGAAGACGTTATTAGTTGTATGTCAATAACAAACTCTATTTCACGATCTGGTGGCAGTCCCGGGAGATTATCTAGGAATACTTCAGTATATTCCCGCACTACTGGTATTACACTCAGAGTTGGTGGTGTTGTTCCTCAATGTTCATGACACTCACCAAGTACCCTTCGCAACCATCATCAAGTAATCGTTGTGCCTTCACTGCTGAAATCATAGGGAATCTAAAATTCTTCACAATGCTGGTAAATGTGAAAGACTCTTTCCTAGAAAGTTGAAATGTCACTGTCTTTTCCTTACAGTTGATAGTAGCCCCATACTTTGACAATCAATCCATGCCCAAAATAACATTGTAATCATTCATATCTAGTACAATCAAATCAACATGTAATTCTCTACCTTCAACAAGTATAGCACAAGCTCTCAAAATCCTATCGATTTGTCTTACATCTCCAGAGGGGACTGTTACGCTATAACTGATTTCTGCTACATCTGGTATTCTACCCAGCCTCTTCACATACTCAATGGATGCAAATGAATGTGTGGCTCCAAAATCAAATAACACAAGTGTTGGAACACTAGAAATATAAAGTTTACCTATCACCACCGATGGATTTGCCTCTGCATCCGCCCTTGTCATGGTGAACACTTTAGCTAGTACATTCTTTTGGGCGGTCTGATTTTGTTTACCTGGGCAAAATTTAGCAATATGTCCCGGCATTCCACATCGAAAGCACATTCTGGTATCTACATAGCAGCCTCGAGTATGTCGATTACCATATTTTTTACATACAGTTTCTAACATCGGTGTTTTTTCTTGTTCGACCCATGGCCTCTTACTTTGACCTTCTTGTTGTTGGCCTTATTCTCCTTGAAATTTAAATCCCGGCTTCTGTATTTGGATCGGCTTCTGCATTTAGATTGGCCTTTTTTCCCCACAGTCCATCTCTATCTATAATACCCGAGCCTCACACTACTCACCTGGCCAATATAGTTCATGCATTTTATGCCACGTATGTGTCATTGCATTTTAATTGATATTTCATAATACATTATATTTTATACGGTATTTTAATAATTAAACTTTTAAAGTATCACCGATATTAGTTTCTAGATTCTTTACCTAATTGGTTGAGTTAGTACTAAAATTAGAATTTAGGTGTCAACTATCAGATAATATTATGATACACGTAAGTGAAAGGTGGCATCGTTGTGTTTATTGGTGTAGGATAAACTATGAAAATAAATTAATTAGGGAGAAAATAATAATAGTAATAGTAATAATAATAATAATAAAAAAAATAATGATATTATCATATTAATTAAGAGGGTGTAATTTTTAATATAAAATAAATTTAGGGGCTTATAAATTAATATATATATAAATAAATAAATAATATTTTGTATTGATTATAAAATATATATATATAAATATAAATATAAATATAATATATATAAGTATATGGTGTATAATATAATATATATATATATATGATTACACGTATAGTGTATACATATATACATGATTAGGATAAGCATATATAAGTAGTGTATATTATATTACATGCATATATGATAAAGATAAGCATATATATTAATATATTGTATTAGATTACTTTAATACTAATATTAAGGTTAAGTATATATATAACATATATATTAAACTTGTTTAATACTAATGTTAAGGATAAGTATATATATAATATATTACATTATGTTTTCTTAACAAAGCTATTTGAAAACACACCACACAAACACACGGCTACAGAAAAGAAAGGAAAAGAGAAGAAAAGAAAAAAAGGGGCGAAAGAAGAAATAGCGCGAACAAACTTTTACCATAGAAATTTGAGAAAATTTTAGGTAAGTCCCTTATTATTTTTGTACGGATAAAAATATATATTTATGTCGTTTATTTTTAATTTGAAAGAAAGTTTTGATTCAAATTAACTAGTTATTTTCTTGTGAGACAATAATTAATATGCACTTTTAATTCGAAATTAGTTACAAGATTTAATTTTATTATCTTGTATTAATTGGATGAAAGAGCTAATTTAATTGAGAAATTTGTTACGGGGGTTATAACACATCAATTAGATAATATTAAAATAAATTCGAGATGAGAAATTAAGGTATTTAAAAGGTTCTAATTGGTGTGAGTATAAATTTTAAGGCTTGATTGTTATTTAATTAAATTTAAGATTTAAGACCCCTTATGAGATTTGATATAGAAACCCATTGATTAAGAATGAAAATTAATACGTTATACTTTTACAGGCAACCTTATATGTAAGGTTAGGAGGAGAATCTTGTTAACCTTCAATAGGATATCAAAGGTGGAAGGTAAGTGAAAATCCATTTGCAACTATAATACATGGGCATAGTATTTCTTGACTTATTTATATTAAATGTGATCATTGTATCTTGATGAATATTATAAATATCTTATAGTACATACGTTGTTTGGATAACAGGACATGTGATTCACTGTGTTTTTTAACATGCCATTCATCAACATTTACACGTGCATGCATAATACGTGCTCACAGTTGAGGTTTTGCATGCATAACATTATTTTTAGAAATAAAATATTTTGGTTGGCCACTACTAGTGTACCGAGACCCATGTGTGGCTTATTTATATGATATTTGGGGCGCTGCGAGTATTACTTTTCGGAGGATCATAGAGGTTGACAGGGGTGTGCCTTTGATGGTCACGAGAGGGTAGACCACTTGAATGTGCCCTTATTGACGCTGCCAGTGGGAATACTTCTGGAGGGTCACAGGGGAAGACATAGGGTGGACCTTTGGTGATCCCAGGAGATGATCCCCGGATTATGTCTATCTGTTTATGGCCATGTAATTATTGATATTGTCAAGAGCTCTATCCGGTACATAGTAGGTGGCCAAGGGCCCAGTGATGGAAAATGATTTTTAAATAAAATGATTTTGATGCATAAGTTCGCATTCTTGTCATAATCTCATAGAAATGTATTGCATTTATGTTGGATTATCCCCTTCAGCAAGCATGATTTTCATTTACTGAGCATTAGCTCACGTAGTTCATGCATTGTAGGTGAGTTTGATGATACTTGAAGCATGGACTTACTGAGCTAGCGGCTGGAGTTCCTACAGGTTCTGAGGACCAGTGTACATGGATGACGACCTATCGGACTAGTTGTTAACTTATTTGATTTTGGAGTTTATTATATTAGGTTTTGGGATTTGTACTGTGTGTTACTTTTAAAACTTTTCTATACATAGATATGTAAATATTATGATTGTCGTTGGTTCTCTGCAGGTATATATATATATTAGTTTGTGAGTGAGAAAAATAGTTTATTATATATTATACTGTTACAGGAAAAAAAAATTTATATATGCACACAGGATTTATCATGTCAAAATTATTATATCTATATATATATATGTGTGTGTGTGTGTAGTATTGGGGGTGTTACAGAGTGGTATCAGAGCGCGTTTATAGGTTCTGTAGACTGTCCATGTACATAAACTTGGAACTTGTGGAAGCACCGCCTTGCTCATAAGTTTTATTATTATGCATCATTGTTTCATGAATTATATTGGTCATGTTTTAAAACAATATTGCAGCCATGACAAGAACATGGAGTGAAAGTAGTAATGGAGGTAGAAACTAAGAAGAAAAGACACCTATGTCAAATGACGAACGGGACACTGTTATAAACCGACTTACAGAACTTATTCAACGACAATCAGAACAAATTCAACAACTCATCTAGCAGAGGGATGTGGGTGGACAACAGAGATCTAAAATGAATCAACCACAGCCCTGAGCAGAACCAGTGGAGATAGTTAGAGAAAGATTCAGAAAACTCAATCCACCAATATTTGAAGATGCGATAGATCCCACAGTTGCAGAGGATTGGCTGAGAACCCTAGAAAATATATTCCAGTATAGCAGAGTCCCAAAGGAAGAGAAGGTGATATGCGCCTCGTTTATGCTTTGTGGAAGTGCTGGGTACTGGTGGGATACAATGAGGAGCATAGAGGATCCCTTTACTATGACTTGGGAAAGATTTAAAGAGTTATTCAGAAACAAATACTTCACAGCGCCTATTCGTGCAATAAGATGAATGAATTTATACAGCTACGGCAGGGAGCTATGACAGTTGGGGACTACATTCCTTGAAGGTTTGAGGCCAGAACTATATAGAGATGTTAATATGGCGGAATTCAAGGAGTCACATATTCACAGATTGCTGAGAGAGCATTAGTTGCTGAGCAAGCTGAACTTAGAATTGTTCATGCGCTGGAAGCTCGTCGTCAATTTCAGCAAGGACAAGGACAGAGGTGGGTTGAAGTGAAAAGAAGAGACCATTCCAAGCTCAAGGCCAGAAACCTGAATTTTAATTGAAACCAAAGCAGCAACAGTGGGAGCAAAATAAGAAATCAAAGATATAGCAGGGGAAAGCGCCAATGCCACAATCTATATGCCCTAGATGCGGTGGTCAACATGTGGGAAATTGCCCTACAGATCCTAGAAGGTGTTATGTGTGTGGAAAAGTTGGTCATATTGCTAGAACATGCTTGAAGAATCTAAACTCTATAAAGCAACAAAATGTACCTGCTAGAGTTTTTACCATCACTAGAGCAGACGCAGAGGTGAATCCATCAGTAGTGATAGGTAAACTCTTCATCCATGATACTCCAGCATTCATACTATTTAATTCAGGAGCTACACATTTATTTGCATCCACTGAGTATGTGAAGAGGTTAGGTAAGACACCTGACATAATAGAAATTAGTTACAATGTGACGATTCCTTCTAGAGACTCAAAGCAGACCAATCAGATTTTGAAAGCTTGTGCCATTCCTATTGAAGATAGAGAACTATATGTTGATCTGATTGTATTGGCCATGAATGACTATGACATAATTTTGGGCATGGACTGGTTATCAAAGTACTGTGCTACCATAGATTGCCAGAAAAAGACAGTGACATTCCAACCTCCTGGAGAGAGAACCTTTTATGTTTGTTGGGATTATGAAGAACTTCAGATTCCACTAATATCAGCGCTGAAAGCACAACATTTATTAGAAGCGGGTTGTGAGGGTATTTAGTCAGTGTTATGAGCATTGAATAACAACACCATCCTACACTTAGTAAGTACCAGTGGTTCAGGAATACCCTGAAGTATTTCCAGATGATCTTCCTGGGTTACCACTCGATCGTGAGATAGAGTTTGTTATTGAACTGCAGCCGGGAACATCTCCAATCTCAAAATCCCTATATCGAATGGCTCCATCTGAGTTAAAGAATTGAAGATACAATTACAAGAATTACAAGAAAAAGGTTTTATCACACCTAGCTTTTCACCGTGGGGTGCGCCTGTCCTGTTTGTACGAAAGAAGGATGGTACGATAAGACTATGCATAGACTATTGAGAATTAAATAAGGTTACAATCAAGAATAAATACCCTTTACCTCGAATTGACGATTTATTCGATCAGCTCCAGGGTGCAGTAGTATTTTCAAAAATTAATTTACGATCTAGGTATCATCAATTGAAAATAAATGAAGATGACATTTCGAAGATAGCATTTCGTACGAGGTATGGACATTATAAGTTTCTGGTGATGCCATTTGGATTAACTAATGCCCCAGCAGCTTTCATGGAAATGATGAATCGGGTATTCAAAGATTTTCTAGATAAATTGTTATTGTGTTTATCGATGACATCCTGATTTACTCCAAAAAAAGAAGAGCACGTGACACATTTGAAAATGGTGTTAAAGGTTTTAAAGGTGAAACAATTATATGCTAAATTCAAAAAATGTGAATTTTGGTTGGACATAGTGGTATTCTTGGACATGTCATATCAGGGGCAGGAATATCAATAGATCCAAGTAAAGTAGAAGCTATTAATAGCTGGTCACAACCTACAAATTTTTCAGAAGTACGTAGCTTTCTTGGTTTGGCAGGATACTACCGTAGATTTGTAGAAGGATTTTCCAAGATTACTTCCCCTTTAACACAGTTAACACGAAAGGGTATAACATTTAAATGGACAGAGATATGTGAGCAAAATTTCCAATAATTGAAGAAGAGGTTGACATCAGTACCTATCCTTTCAATTCCATCAGGTACGGGAGGCTTTGTAGTTTACAGTGATGCCTCGAAGAATAGCTTGGGATGTGTACTGATGTAAAATGGAAAAGTGATTGCATATGCATCGAGGCAGCTGAAAGAATATGAAAGAAATTACCCTACACATGATTTGGAGCTTGCTGCAGTGGTATTTGCATTGAAGATATGGAGGCACTATCTATATAGGGAACGATGTGAAATCTATACAGATCACAAGAGCTTAAAATACTTCTTCACACAAAAAGAACTGAATATGCGACAATGAAGGTGGTTGGAGCTGGTAAAGGATTATGACTGTGTTATCAACTACCATCCGGGTAAGGCTAATGTGGTGGCAGATGCACTGAGCAGAAAATCAATACAAGGTACCGCAGCTACTCTTTCTGTTCAGAGACCAGAGTTAATTGAATTCCAGAAAATAAATGTGGAGATTATACAATTGGGAGAAATAGAAATAAAGTTGGTAGCCTTGACACTCCAACCGACGTTAATTGATAAAATTCAACAGGGATAATAGGGGGACGAATATTTTATCAAGGTAAAGAAGGATATTGCTTCAGGGTACCGTCTGATTTCAAAATATCTGTGAATGGAGTGCTACAATTTAGGAACAATTATATGTGCCCATTGTGGATAACATCAGAAAAGATATTTTACAGAGGCACATTCAACACCTTATTCAATACATCCAGGAGCTACCCAAATGTATATAGACTTGAAAATGCATTATTGGTAGCCAGGTATGAAAAGAGATATTGCACAGTACGTGGACCAATGTTTAACATGTCAGCAGATAAAAGCATAACATCAAAGACCAGCGGGAACTTTGCAACCTCTGCTTATTCCAAAATAGAAATGGGAAAGAATCACTATGGACTTTGTGGCAGGTTTACCCAAAACAGTGAAAGGTCATAATTCTATTTGGGTGATTGTGGACAGATTAACTAAATCAGCTCATTTTCTTCCCATTTGTTCAACCTATTCCATAGATCGATATACACATATATATATACAGGAAGTGGTTAGACTCCATGGTGTACCACTATCCATTGCTTCTGACAGGGACTCGAGATTTCTGTCTACCTTCTGGAGAAGTCTACAGAGGGCATTGGGAACGCATCTATCTTTTAGTACTGCATATTATCCTCAAACTGATGGGCAATCTGAACAAACAATACAAACTTTAGAAGATATGCTTAGAGCTTGCGTATTGGATTTCTAAGGACAGTGGAGCAAGTATCTACCTCTGGTAGAATTCTCATATAACAATAGTTATCAAGCTACAATTGGGATGGCTCCTTATGAAGCACTGTATAATAGGAAATGCAGATCTCTAGTTCACTGGGATGAAGTAGGTGAAAAGAAACTTTTAGGGCCGGACATGATTTGGGAAATGACAGAGGCTGTGTTGCAAATCCGAAAAATAATGGAAACTGGCCAGAGTCAACAAAAAAGTTATGCAAACCAAAGAAGGAGGATGCTAGAGTTTGTCATAGGAGATCAAGTGTTTCTCAAGGTAGCACCAATGAAAGGTATTATGCGATTTGGGAAGAAAGAAAAGTTTGAGTCCCAGATATGTTGGTCCATTTCCTATTACCGAGAGATTAGGTGATGTTGCTTACAAACTTGATTTGCCTACATCAATGTCTCAAGTACACAATGTATTCCACGTATCCATGTTGAGGAAGTATGTTGCGAATCCATCCCACATTCTATGAAACGAACCAATAGAGTTGAGATCAGATTTGAGTTATGAGAAAAGACCTATCGAGATTCTACTACGGGAGATAAAGCAACTTAGAAATAAGAAAATCCCATTAGTCAACGTACTGTGGAGAGACCAATCAATGGAAGAGGCTACATGGGAAAGTGAAGATGAAATGAGAGCCAAATACCCAGAGCTTTTTCAGTAAGCAAAATTTCGAGGATGAAATTTTCATAAGGAGGGAAGGATGTAATACCCGAGCCTCACACTACTCACCTGGCCAATATAGTTCATGCATTTTATGCCACGTATGTGTCATTACATTTTAATTGATATTTCATAATGCATTATATTTTATACGGTATTTTAATAATTAAACTTTTAAAGTTATCACCGATATTAGTTTCTAGATTCTTTAACCTAATTGGTTGAGTTAGTACTAAAATTAGAATTTAGGTGTCAACTATCAAATAATATTATGATACACGTAAGTGAAAGGTGGCATCGTTGTGTTTATCGGTGTAGGATAAACTATACAAATAAATTAATTAGAGAGAAAATGATAATAGTAATAGTAATAATAATAATAATATAATAATAATAATAAAAGAAAATAAGGATATTACCATGTTAATTAAGAGGGTGTAATTTTTAATATAAAATAAATTTAGGGGCTTATAAATTAATATATATATATAAATAAATAAATAATATTTTGTATTGATAAAAAAAATATATATAATATATATAATATAAATATAAATATAATATATATAAGTATATGGTGTATAATATAATATATATATATATGATTACACGTGTAGTGTATACTTATACACATGATTAGGATAAGCATATATATGTAGTGTATATTATATTACATGCATATATGATAAGGATAAGCATATATATATAATATATTGTATTAGATTACTTTAATACTAATATTAAGGCTAAGTATATATATAACATATTATATTAAACTTGTTTAATACTAATGTTAAGGATAAGTATATATATATATTACATTATGTTTTCTTAACAAAGCTATTTTAAAACACACCACACAAACACACGACTACAGAAAAGGAAAGGAAAAGAGAAGAAAAGAAAAAAAAAGAGCAGAAGAAGAAATAGCGCGAACAAACTTCTACCGCAGAAATTTGAGAAAATTTTAGGTAAGTCCCTTATTATTTTTGTACGGATAAAAATATATATTTATGTCGTTTATTTTTAATTTGAAAGAAAGTTTTGATTCAAATTAACTAGTTATCTTCTTGTGAGACAATAATTAATATGCACTTTTAATACGAAATTAGTTACAAAGATTTAATTTTATTATCTTGTATTAATTGGATGAAAGAGCTAATTTAATTGAGGAATTTGTTACGGGGGTTATAACACATCAATTAGATAATATTAAAATAAATTCGAGATGAGAAATTAAGGTATTTAAAAGGTTCTAATTGGTGTGAGTATAAATTTTAAGACTTGATTGTTATTTAATTAAATTTAAGATTTAAGACCCCTTATGAGATTTGATATAGAAACCCATTGATTAAGAATGAAAATTAATACGTTATACTTTTGCACTGATGATTAGCACTGATGCACTGAAAGTAGAAAGATTCCTTGAAGGTTTGAGGCCAGAACTATATAGAGATGTTGATATGGCGGGAATTCAAGGAGTCACATATTCACAGATTGCTGAGAGAGCATTAGTTGCTGAGCAAGCTGAACTTAGAATTGTTCGTGCGCTGGAAGCTCGTCGTCAATTTCAGCAAGGACAAGGACAGAGGTGGGTTGGAAGTGAAAAGAAGAGAGCATTCCAAGCTCAAGGCCAGAAACCCGAATTTCGATCGAAACCAAAGCAGCAATAGTGGGAGCAAAATAAGAAACGAAAGATAGAGTAGGGGAAAGCGCCAATGCCACAATCTATATGCCCTAGATGTGGTGGTCAACATGTGGGAAACTGCCCTACAGATCCTAAAAGGTGTTATGTGTGTGGAAAGGTTGGTCATTTTTAATCATTTTTAAATAAAATGATTTTGATGCATAAGTTCGCATTCTTGTCATAATCTCATAGAAATGTATTGCATTTATGTTGGATTATCCCCTTCAGCATGCATGATTTTCATTTACTGAGCATTAGCTCACGTAGTTCATGCATTGTAGGTGAGTTTAATGATACTTGAAGCCATGGACTTACTGAGCGAGCGGCTGGAGTTCCTACAGGTTCTGAGGATGAGTGTACATGGATGACGACCTGTCGGACTGGTTGTTAACTTATTTGATTTTGGAGTTTATTATATTAGGTTTTGGGATTTGTACTGTGTGTTACTTTTAAAACTTTTATATACATGGATATGTAAATATTATGATTGTCGTTGGTTCTCTACAGGTATATATATATATATATTAGTTTGTGAGTGAGAAAAATAGTTTATTATTTATTATGCTGTTACAGAAAAAAAAAATTATACATGCACACAGGATTTATCATGTCAAAATTATTATATATATATATATATATATGTGTGTGTGTGTGTGTGTGTAGTATTGGGGGTGTTACACTATCCCTGCTGTCTGAATCGCTGTCGAGCCTCTTGTGCACGAGCGATTCTCAATTTAGCTTGTTCTGCCACTAGTGCCCTCTCAGCCACTTGTGAAAATGTCACCCCTTGAGTACCCACCATATTCACATCCCGATATAATTCTGGCCTCGAACCCTCCAAAAATCTCTCTACTTTCAGTGCTTCAGTGCTGACCATGTGCGTAGCAAACCTGGACAATTGTTCAAATTTATAAATATATTCCCCAACAGTCATCGCTCCTTGTCGCAATTGTATAAACTCATTCATCTTCATCATGCGAACTGGGGCCGTAAAATATTTATTTTGGAATAACTCCTTAAATCTGTCCCAGCTCATGGTAGTAATGTCCTCTATGTTGCTGATCATGTCCTACCAATGGCCTGCACTTCTGCAAAGCATGAAAGTGGCACACATTACTCTCTCCTCTACTAGCACCCTGCTATACTGGAACATATTTTCCAAGGTCCTCAACCAATCCTCTGCAGTAGTAGGATCAATCGCATCCTCAAATATTTGGGGATCCAATCTCCTAAATCGTTCTCCCACCATATATATATAGTCCGCCCGCTATTGGTTTACCTCCACTCGCGGTTTCTCACCATTGTCCCTCTGCCGAATCAATTATTGAATCTGTTCGGGTTGTCGTTCAATCAACTCTGTTAACCAGTTAATCATGGTATCTCGATCATTAACCGAAGTGGGTGTCTCACTCCTCTGTGCTCTAGCACCACCACTGCTCTCACCATGAGTTCTCACCATTTTGTAGCTCTGTTTTACACAAGTTTGACAACAAATTACCAATATAATTCATGGAATATGCAATGCAATATATGATAATGTAAAACTTACTGGCGTGGCCGCGCTCTGCAAGTTCTAAGATTATGTACGTGGATAGTCTACAGAATCAAGACTTGGGCTCTGATACCACTCTGTAACACCCCCATTACTACACAACTATATATATATTATAATTTGATATGATAGAACATGTATGCATGCATGGAATTTTTTTTTTTTGTAACACTTTAACAAAAGATAAATCACTTCTTACATGCACAACCATATTTAAAATACTTTCTCACACATCATGTATATAGCAAGATCAATATTTATATAAAAGCACGAAACCCACAATGACCCAATATTTACATACTTATTTACAGTAAAGTTTTAAAAGCAAAATATAGTACCAGTTTAAAAATATAATACAATAGTCTCAAAATATAACAAGCCAACAAAATAGTCTAACAAGTCGTCATCCATGTACACACTCTTTCAGATACTTGTAGGAGCTCCAACCACCACCCAACCAGTCAAAGATGCTTCAAGCGTCATTGTACTCACCAACAATGCATAAACTATATGAGCTAACACTCTACAAGTAATGATTATGCATGTCAAAGAATAATCCACAATATCAAGTCATGCATCTCAACAAGCTATGCCCACAATACAATTTTATGCATCAAAATATTTCTCTCAAAATCATTTCTTTCTTGGGCCCATGACCAACGCTGCTATCCCATGCACCAAAAAAGAGCTCTGTACACCACTATAATCCAATGGCCAATAATCACATAAGCATGCAAATCCATGCATACTCATACGCATGCAAATCCATGCATGCGAACCTGCAAATCCATGCATAAAACCATGCAAATCCATGCATGCTTTGGTGCACTAGTAGTGGTCAGCAAAATATTTTCCTTTCTCACAATCATGTCGTGCAATGCAAGATTTACCATAATGCATGTATATGATGCATGCACGTGCCAATAACAATGCCCATGTATGTATGCTCAATGGAGAGCCCTCTACTATGCACATATGATTTATGATATTACATACAATTCACACATCTACTATGTCTATGCATTGTAGTTGCAAATGAATCTTTACTTACCTTTCACTTGGTTGGTGTCTTAGCCTAGATTTATTTATTGTTCCCCTCTAATCTTAAATGTAAAATAGCGTGTAATATTACCAACATTAAGCACCATTCCCAATTTGACAATTTGAAAGCATAAAATATCATATTAAGACCTTAAACACCGAGCTATCTAGGTTTTACAAACTAGAACACAACCTAGTCTCTCCAATACCTTAATTTCTCATTTTAGATACATGTAAACATCATATAATTGAATTATTATAACTCTAATATCATGTACCTAATTGTTAACACTCAATAGGAACATATCTAGGTTGAAATATGCTAAGTTATCAAATGGGACAGATTCACATTTTTATATTTACTTGTTGTCCAATTTAGTTGCATGATAATTTTGACATCCCTAAACATATCCAATCACTCCTAAATTTTTACCACACTTAGATAACATCTATATAAGTGTAATTATATCATAGAATTGATAAAAATCATGGATATAACTTCCCAAGTTCAGCTCCCTTCACAACATACTGAAACAGATTATTTTCCTACTGTGATAGTTTTGCACACTTCATGACATTAATGGTTTTGGCACCCTTACGTATATTCAATATCTCCAAAATTTTTACCACAATTATATAACATATACACAGAGACCACCAGGTTATATTCTTGCCAAAACTAATGGATTTAGCTCCCCTAATTCAGTCTCCTTCACAGTACACCAAAACAGATTTTACTACTTTGGCAATTTGAGTGTTTCTCTAATATCATTCTCTATTTCAATTTCTAACCTATCAAAATTTATTCCAATACTCTTAAATCATATATAAACATGTATATGATGATAATTATAGGTTTAATTCAACATACCATACACTTTTGAAGTCTAGAATACAAGAATACAATAAGGTGACAGTTTCTAGCACAAATGTTTTTTTATCAAATATTTCCAACCACAAACCCTTTCTTTATGTATCAAAGCCTATCTAATAACATCCTAACACATTTATAAATAATATTAAAAGCTTAATAAGCCAATAAACTTCAAAATAAATCTAAAATTCATGCCAAACCCGTAGGTTAAGCTCACATTGCACAGTTTTCTACTTGAACTTGGTTATTTCTCCTTCCCTTTGCTTGTTTTGCCTCCTTTTTCGGTTGGAATCACTTAGGACCTATTTAGATAGCGTTTTCCATGTATTTAGAAGCTGAAATGGTTCAGAAGAAGGTTTAAGTCATGGCTGTTAGCTTAAGAGTGAAGAATAGGTTGAGGTGCTAGCTTGATAAGTCTCAACATGAGGTGGCATGTAATGGTATAATCTGATTTTCTCTCTTATCTTGCATCCCTAATCTTGTGTCTCATATATTATTATTTGGTTGCAACCTATCTTCATCACCATTCATTCCCGTAGTTAGTCCTATGTCCGTTCATTAGGTTCTTCACCCGAAAAATCATCGGTTCTTGCCCGATTCATAAGTTTGTACACCAAAAGTGTTATAAGCCTATGAACCTAGTTATATAACATTTAAATTATAGTATTGTATGTCTAGTTGTTCCAAGTGTATGATTTAAACATACATATAATATTAAAATTCATGATCGAACCGACTCCCTTTCTATAAACTTTTCGATGACACCTTTCAAACTCCTAAGGTTACCACGTGTAACCTAGCACTATTCACTATATTGATACCTAAATTTCTTCTTATCTCAATACAAAATCAACCACTTAGATTAGGGGATTCGATAATCAATATCATGCGAGAGCTTTAAAATTAAGTTTAATGTTTAACAATGCCATATAAAATAAAATGAATTATAGGATGTCATACCAATGCAAATAGCACATAATTAACATATAATGCATGAATCATATGTGGCCATGTGAGTAGTAAGAGGTTCAGGTATCACACCAAGGGCCCAGTGATGGAAAATAATTTTGAATGAACTGATTTGGTTTAGGAGCTTTCATTCCTGGCATTATTTCATAGAGATGCATCGCATATATATTAGATTATCTCTTCAGCATGCATAATTTTTGCTTACTAGCCGTTGGCTCATGTAGTTCATGTATTGTAGGTAAGCATAGCGATACCTAAGACTCTGTGGCTTACTGAAATGGTTGTTGGAGCTCCTACAGGCTTTGGAGGATCAATGTATATAGATGACAACCTGCTGGGTTGTATTGTGGGCATATTCTAATTTTTACATTCATTATAATTGTGTAAATTACTAACTATATATAAAGGGCTATAAGATGCAAAATGTCCTTACTTCTTCCGAAAGTATAGCTATTATTTTTATTTTTTGAGTCTATCATATTATAACTTTAGGATATCGTATCTTATATAACTCTTGAAATTTGATAGTAAATCAACCTGAGAATAGCATGACTATGATGGGTGTTGTGTTTATATAAGGGTGATTTTTCTATATATAGGGTTATATGTGGAAAAATATTTTACTCTTTCTCAAAGTGCTATATTTGACAAATATATATATATATATATATAAACATGGCATATGAACAAATCTCTATCCGATCACTCTAGAGACTTAGTCAATCTCTAAACCTGTATATTTTTACTGCATCACATAAATCTAATGAACTAAAAACTCAGTAAGGTGAAACGAATGCAATAACAAATAGCCTACATGTACATCTCATAAATTATTAAATGCATTATTTAATTTAATAACTTTCATTCATAAATCATTCTTTAGAGCTATTGAAGTGTGGTACCTAACTAATAGCGATAGATTTTTAGAACATGTTCATAATAATTGGCCAATAAGAGAAATAATATAGGTTTTCCATACTTGGTCTTTCAACCTCAGGTATTAGCCGTATTCTGTTTCATTCAATATGGCTTTCCTATATCGATTTTTCAACCTCAAGTATTTGCTACCATTTATTAGGTCTGCCGGTCCCTTGTCTACCTGACTATTATTATCAAGTACCATACTTTTTTTTCAAAAACCACATTATATTCTTATTAGTATCATATTTCATGAACCATAAATGCATCAAACATTACATCATTTGACAAATAATGACAATTACATTAAAACATGCACAACATTATATGATTCTTGTAATACAGCAAATGAAAGTTTCAACTTACCTCAAGTCCACTTTGTGCTAAGTGAAAACGTCAATCTCTTTAGAAGATAGGATGTGTTAAAGGCCTACCATAATCAAATCGTGAACCTTTCAATATTCTTTTAATAAAACACATTATCTATTCTAATTAAAATCACATACACTTTTCAATCTTTTGTAAACAATTTCATATTAATTACATAACCTCAAAAACAATGCATACTCCATATTTACTACTAATTCACGACATTAAACATTAGGGTATCCATTAAATAACTAATAATTCAAACATAATTATTAGGGTAGCCCCTTAAACATGCACACAATCTAAATTAACACGACATAAACTCGATTGTAACTTAAAT
Organism: Paulownia fortunei; assembly: GCA_019321725.1. NCBI lineage: Eukaryota > Viridiplantae > Streptophyta > Magnoliopsida > Lamiales > Paulowniaceae > Paulownia > Paulownia fortunei. The sequence continues at coordinate 12,301,006 of CM033107.1, read as the reverse complement.
TGATTGTAACCTTCAATTAAGCAATCTAATTGCTATTGTTCACAATCATTCATAGGCACTTGCACTTACAATATAAGCATTACAAGATAAATAAAAACAAATAAATTAGGCATATTTCATAAGGCTATCAATTTTTCTAGAAACTAACTTAACTAGTTTAGTTTTGACTTCAAGTGTAATCCACTTAAGTTTTCAATCATACAAAAAGATACTAAAATATGTAACCATCCAAGATACCATAAATTCATCATAAGAAACATTGAAAAAGAATATACCTTGATTTGATTGGAATTAAACTCCAAAATTAATGGTTTTCGAGCTTAAAAAGGGTAGAAACTTGTTCTAGTTTGTGTTTAATGGATTCCTATGGATTGAATTCAATTATTATGAGTATGAGAGTGTAGAAATTTGGGATAAACTTGGAGAAGAAGGGCTGGTCATTTTTTAGGAGCTTCCACAAGAAAATATGGCTAAAATTACTTCTTTGACATTTTAAAGAGAGGTAAGTGGAGAGTGATGATTGGTTGCATCATGCTTGGTATCTTCTCATGCTAAAATCCACGTTTATGGGCTAGGGAGATGACAAAAAATTGATTCTTTGGTGTTATAATCAAATGTAATGTGGTTTAGAATGATTTCATGCAATCTAGTCAACCAATCAAATTGCACCATTTTGTATACTTTTAGTTTTTAGCCAAATGTAACATATTTAAAGCAAATATTTAGGCAAATAATCACTTTATAATGTAACAAGTATGAAGCAATAAGAATAATTCATTTCATGGCCATTCAACACATTAATCTTTCTTAACTGAGATACCGAGCTTTTCACTGCAAAAAGGCACTTAAGAAATATGTTAAATCAAGAAATAAAAGTTTGATCTCATATTTCATGTATTAATGCATGTTAAAGCATTACTGGAGCATATAGTAACAATTATATATGTTCATGCTATCATGTTATTTGTATGCCATAATTTGATAATACATATTGATTAGATGCATATTCACACAATATGCTTACTATTGGCTATGTTGGAGAGAATTGGACATTACAGTCCTCTTAGCTTTGGATAGATTTAAGGTAGTTTTAAATATTTGTCTTGGTATTAGATATTGTCAAAAATAATTTCTTAGATGATCATAGTTGCACATACTTGTGACATGCTAGATTAGGTTATATCTCCATGAAGAGAATTCACAAGATAGAATAATTGCTTGGCCTCACAAACGAGCAAAAAAATGCCAACATATAAATCTTACTTTAAGAAAAAGTGCCAAATCACCATTTGTTAAACAAGTGGAGCATGTCGCAAATCTATTGGATTTGATTCATATGGATATATGCAGGCCACTAAGTGTTAGTGTCCAAGAAAACTACCATTTTTGTATTACCTTTAATGATAATCGTTCAAGGTATAGATGTGTATCTTATGATACAAGTCTTAAGCCTTTGAAAAGTTCAAAGAATTTAGACATGAAGTTGAGAAGAAAACTAGGTAAAGTATCAAGGTTCTTCAATCTAATCAAGGGGGTGATTTCTTATGCTCGGAGTTTCTTGATTATCTAAAAGAGAATGGGACTCTCGTGCAGTAGACTCTGCCTTCTACTCCACAGCCCAATAGGGGTAGCTAAGAGAAAGAACTAAAATTTGTTGGATATGGTTCGGTCTATGAAGAATTTCATTGGACTTTCTCTTTCATTCTGAGTCTATGCTCTGCAAACAACGACATTTTTATTATTTAGAGTGTCATCCAAGTTGTGCCCAAAACACCATATGAGATGTGGTTGGCAAGATCCCTTCTCAAAAATACCTAGGGTATGAGGTGCCTTGTTTATGTGAAGCAGCAAGTCAAAGATAAGTTGGGATATGAGATCTATTTTATGTGAGTTTATGGGGTATCCAATTGAATCCATTGGATACTACTTCTATGACCCCATGGAGCAAAAGAAGTTTGTTTTGAAGAATGCCACCTTTCAAGAGAAGGAGTTTCTATTAAATAAAAAGTCGAGGTTGTAGATATTAAAGAAACTCAAGAGCTACAAAACGTCTCACAAGAGGCAGTAGTGTTTAATGACCCACAACTAACACTTCTAACACAACCTCCGAGGAGATCCAAAAGGATCTCGAAGCAACTTATGGCTTCTTGTTAAAGAACAATAAAATGGAGCATTTTTTGGATAATGATCAAGGAAGTATGGAGAAGTAATGTTTGACATCAACTCAGGAAGATCGAGAGGCCATACAATCTGAAATGGACTCTATGCACTCCAACAAGGTCCAACCTTGGTGGACAGGGTCAAGGTATAATGTCAATTGGCTGCAAATGAGTGTATAAGTGGAAGCTTGGAGTAGATAGAGAGGTAGCGACCTATAAGGCATGACTAATTGCAAAGTGTTACACTCATAGACAAGGTATTAACTATGAGGAAACCTTCCCGCTAGTGGAGATGCTAAAATCTACTCATATCTTGTTGGGCGTATTATGACAACAAGATATGGTAAATGGATATGAAGACATCATTCCTTAATGGAAATATTGATGAAGTGATCTACATAAAGCAGCCAAAGGGCTTTATATCCCAAGGAAGCGAGCAAAAGGTTTGCAAGCTTTAGAGTTTCATTTATGGACTCAAACAAGCTTCCTGAAATTAGAACATCCAATTCGACAAGGTAATCAAATCATTTGGTTTCCTCAAAAATCTAGATGATACTTGTGTGTACAAGAAGGTTACTGAGAGCATAGTGAAATTTATTATCCTTTATGTTGATGACACCCTATATTATTCCTATATTTGGGAGACTAAAATCCATAGAGATAGATCTAAGAGGATGATCGAACTATCTCAATCTATATATATAGATATGATGCTAATGAGGTTTAACATGGATGAATCTAAGAGGGGATACCTCTTGATGAGTCAAGGTATCTCTTTTTTGAAGTCTATGTCCTCAAAGACTCTGGAGAAGATGGAAAGAGACTCACATACTTTATGCATCCGTGAGAGGAAGTATAATGTATGCTATGCTATATAGAGATTTGATTTACTTATATGCTTTGAATGTCACAAGTAGATATCAGTCAAATTTAGGCAAGCAACACCAGAAATCCATAAAGGCAATCCTTAAGTACTTACAAAAGACTAAGGATGTCTTCTTGGTGTACGATTGGGGAGAATTAAAGCTTTTAACTTTATTGTTTTTAGCTTCTGGTTTCATATAGACAATTCAAACTCAATACACAGATTCATATTTACCCTAAATCGCAGGGTGGTCAGCTGAAGAGTTCCAAGTAGGAGACAACTGTGGATTCGCACTACCTAAGTACATTGCAACATGTAATGTTGCGAAATATGCTATTTAGATATAGAGCTTTGCCCAACAGTTTGGCGTAGCCATAGCTGTTGGTGATCTAGTCTCGGTGTAATATAATAGCAATATGGCAATTACACAAGTAAAGGAGTTAAGATCTCATCAATAATCTAAGCATATTTTGAGGCAATACTATTTAATGCAAGAGATCATCGGTAGAGGCAACATCAAAGTGGAAGGCGTTACCTCAGCTAAAAATATAGTAGATCCACTAACTAAACCCCTAGCGTGAAGGGTATTTGAAAAACCCCTTGAGAAAATGAGCCCAAAATATATGGGTAACTGGCTCTAAATTACGTGGGAGATTGTGTGAGTAGTGCCCGATGTGCTAATTTTAGTGGCTACATTTATACTCTTGCAATAGACAATCATACTCAAAATTTATTCATAAAATGATAATTTTTTTATCTTCCATTATCTTTAATCAATCAGATAAAGTCCATAGGCTATACTGCTATGGGTTATAGTTACGTATATGATGGTGATCATGGAATATACCTTTATGGCTTTGGTCTTAAATTTATTCCAAGTCGAGGGTTCATCAAGATAGGACATCAATAAGCCAATCAAGACTTAAGCACAAGATATATGTTCGAAAGAAGAATATCTCGCTCCATAGGCTTCAGTCTAGGGATGTTAGTACATGTGTGCGGGTGCCTGTTGGATAATAAGTACACTAAATAACTTTGCTTGGAAATTCTAATTGGAAATGTTATTTGTCGAATGGGAATGTCCCGTTACAATAGTGCACAAATTAGTCATTAGACTTGAGGCACTATTGTAATCTTGTCCACAAAATATTGCACTTTGATATGTTTCCTAATTGCTAGATAATCATAAGAGAATTATATTTGGTGTAATATATTCGTATATAGAGGTTAACAATGGATCCATCACCTATCTAGCTGAAATAAGTTAATCTCCTATGCATTCCATGGTCTTTGACTCAAAAGTCCTTGGCCAAGATAGGATGAATGTTAAATAAGGGTTTTTTATTAATTCATTAAAGAGCCAATGTGACTGAGAATAGAATCATAGTTTTTAAGTTAAATAGAGTTTCGATTAACAATCCATGCTTTAGACTTAATCAAGAGATTAGGAGATAGAAGGGTCGTACTTACATGATACTTTTAATAAGAAATATGTTCGATATCTTTTCACCTAAAACTAGGTAGTCATGATGCACTGTTAGGTGCTTCTCATAACTTATGAGGTTCTTGGAATTAAAGAGTTAGTTCAAAGATGATTAATTAATTAGATCAATTAATCAAAATAATTTATTTGTTCAAACTACGTCGCAAGAGTTGCGAGCCCACTGCTAGCTTAGTTATGAACCTAAGGGGTTACAAATAACTCAAGAAAGTCAACTTCTAATATACAAGGTAATCAAATGAGTAGGATTAAATTAATTAATGAAGATTAATTAATTTGAGCTCAAATTAATTTAAAGAGATAAATTAATTTATTCAATTAAATAATATGTTTACTTAATTGAACCTAATAAGTAATAAGATTAGGATTAGGGGTTCATGAAGAGTTAAATAATTAATTTATTGGATAAATTAATTAAGATATACATAAATTAATTTTAAAGGTTAGATAATTTATCCAATTAAATAATATAATAATTAAATTGAGCCTAGTTTGTTTAGGTTGTAACACCCTCATTACTAGACAACTATATATATAATATAATTTGACAAGATAGAATTTGTGTGCATGCAAGGAATATTTTTTTTTGTAACACTTTAAGAAAAGATAAATCACTTTTTATATGCACAATCCTATTTAAAATACTTTCTCACACATGTCATGTATATAGCAGGATTAGTATTTATATAAAGCACAACACCGCAACGACCACAATATTTACACACTTATTTATAGTAAAGTTTTAAAAACAAAATATAGTACCAGTCTAAAAATATAATACAACGGACTTAAAATATAACAAGTCAACAAAATAGCCCAACAGGTCGTCATCCATATACACATTCTCTTAGACACCTGCAGGAGCTCCAACAGCCGCCCAACTAGTAAAAGATGCTTCAAGCATCGTCGTACTCACCTACAATGCATAAACTATATGAGCTAACGCTCAGCAAGTAAAGATTATGCATGTCAAAGAATAATCCACAATATCAAGTCATGCATCTCAAAATGCTATGCCCACAATACAATTTTATGCATCAAAATATTTCTTTCAAAATTATTTCTTTCTTGGGCCCCTAACCAATGTTACTATCCCATGCAATGGAAAAGAGCTCTATACACCGTCATAATCCAATGGTCAATCATCATATAAGCATGCAAATCCATGCATACTCATACGCATGCAAATCCATGCACGTGAACTTACAAATCCATGCATGCTTCGGTGCACTAGTAGTTGTCAGCAAAATATTTTCCTTTCTCAGAATCATGCCGTGCAATGCAAGATTTATCACAATGCTCGTATATGATGCATGCACGTGCCAATGACAATGCCCATGTATGTATGCTCAATGAAGAGCCCTCTACTATGACATATGATTTATGATATTATATATAATTCACACATCTACTATGTCTATGCATTGTAGTTGCAAATAAATCTTTACTTATTTTTCACTTGATTGGTGGCTTAGTCTAGATTTATTTAGTATTTCTCTCCAATCTTAGATATAAAATCGCCTGTAATATTACCCAACATCAAACACCATTCCCAATTTGGTAAGTTGAAAGCACAAAATCTCATACTAAGACTTTAAACACCAAGCTATCTAGGTAACAATTAGACTTTCATAAACTAGAACCCAATATAATCCCTCAAATATCTTAATTTCTCATCTTAAATACATGTAAACATCACGTAATTGAAGTATTATCACTCTAATAGCATGTACCTAATTGTTAGAACTCAATAGCAACATGTTTAGGCTAAAACATACTAAGTTATTAAATAGGACAAATTTTTACCTCTAATTTCCTTGCTGCCACATTAGGTTTCATAGACATGTTGACATCCTTAGGAATATTTATTCACTCTAAAATTCTTACCACACTTAGATAACATGTAGAAAAATATAAAAATGCCACAAAATTTCCAAAACACATGGGTCTAGGTCCTATAATTTAGTCCCCTTTCACAACATACCAGAACATATATTCTTACTTTGGTAGCTTTGAGTGTTTTCTTTAATATCATGCCCAATTTCAATTTCTAATCGATGAAAATTTATTCCAATACTCTTAACCCATATATAAACATGTATATGATGATAATTACAGGTTTTATTCAACATACCATATACTTTTGATGCCTAAAACACAAAAAAATAGCAAGGTGACAGTTTCTAGCATAAATGTTTTCTATCAAATATTTCCAACCACAAACCCTTTCTTTATACATCAAAGCCTATCTAATAACATCCTAACACATTTATAAATAATATTCAAATCTTAATAGGCCAATAAACCTCAAAATAAATCTGAACGTCATGCCAAACCCGTAGGTTAAGCTCACCTTGCACAGTTTTCTACTTGAACTTAGTTATTTCTCCTTCCATTTGCTTATTTTGCCTCATTTTTTGGTTGAAATCACTTAGCACCTATTTAGAGAGCTTTTTCCATGTATTTAGAAGCTGAAATAGTTCAGAATAAGGTTTAAGGTGTGGTTGTTAGCTTAAGAGTGAAGAATAGGTTAAGGTACTAGCTTGATAAGTCTAAGCATGAGGTGGCATGTAATGGTATATCTGATTTTCTCCCTTATCTTGCAGCCCTAATCTTGTGTGTCTCATATATTCTTATTTGGTTGCAACCTATCTTCATCACCATTCATTCCCGTAGCTAATTTCTATGTCTATTCATTAGGTTCTTCACCCGAAAAATTATCGATTCTTGCCCGATTGATATGTTTGTGCACCGATGGTGTTACAAACCTATGAACCTAGTTATATAACATTTAAATTATAGTATTGTATGTCTAGTTGTCCCAAGTGTATGATTTAAATATACATATAATATTAAAATTCATGATCGAACCGACTTACTTTCTATAAACTTTTTGGTAACACCTTTCGAACTCCTAAGGTTACCATGTGTAACCTACCACTATTCACTATATTGATACCTAAATTTCTTCTTATTTCAATACAAAATCAACCACTTAGGTTAGGGGATTCGATAATCAATACCGTGCGAGAGTTTCAAAATTAAGTTTAATGATTAAGAATGCCGTATAAAATAAAATAAATTATATGATGTCATATCAATGAAAATAGCACGCAATTAATATGTAATGCATGAATCATATTTGGCCATGTGAGTAGTAAGATGCTCGGGTATCACATAGGTTGCCCAAGTAGAATCAATTAAGTTGACTTAATTAAATTAATTAAAGTCCAAGCCCAAATTGATGGGCCTATAGGAGAGGCACATAAGGAGTCTTGATGAGCAAGTCAAACACTTCTAATCTTAGAATGGAAATAAAGGGATAATATAAATATTGAAAGAATTAAAACCTAATAGATTAGGGGTTGGACGAGTGTATTGCATGAGTTACACAAGTAATTTTTCAGTTACAGCAAAGCAAGGAAAAATTATCCCCTTTCACATGTTAGAATGGAAATTGTTCTATTATCAAACGTACTGATTTTATTTATTTAGATTCCTTGATAAATTGTTTATATACTATTACTCCCTATAAACCCATTTACACAATTCAACAAAATAAAAGAAAATTAGATAATCGTAGTTCCATGAACCTATGACATGCAAGATTATGACATATTTATGAGAAAATAATTAACAAGTTAGCACAATTGCTTGATCTAAAGAACGAGTAAGACTGTCAACCTGTGAATCTTGTCTCAAAGAAAATATGACTAAATCTCCATTTGTTGGACAAGTGGACCGAGCCAAACATCTATTAGATTTGACCTATATAGATGTGTGTGGGCCACTAAAAGTTAGTGTCCGAGGGAACAATAACTACTTCTTAACCTTTACGGATAACTTCTCTAGGTATGGTTATATGTACCTTTTGACATATTTTTGTATCAAATCCTTTATACTTTTCTTGCTTTATTTTTATTAATATTATTGTTTTATTAATGTTTTGTGTTAGGAAATCAATGAATATAAAAAGATCAAAAGAAACATGTTTTCAGACTTATGCAATTTTTGTATTTTGAGCATAACTTCATGATAAAAAGCCCTATGGACCTGAAGCTTGTTTCGTTTGAAAGCAAGAGATAGAAGTACAACTTTTTTGTTGGAAATTTAGTCTAATTTAGTCTTGATTATAGTATAAAATTCATCCAAGTGGTTGTACAAAATGAATCACCAAAATTCGGATCAGACTTTAGCCCAATATTGACTTATTTGACCAATTGGGTCATATCTCTTAAGCCTAAATTTATTTTATGTTGAAATTTGGATATGTTATACACACAAAGAAATAAACAAGTTTTTTAAAGACAAGATGGTAAGAAAATATGTCAAAATGGTAAAAATATAGGCTGCAAGTTGCTGCTACTGTTAAAAGATGACTCTTAGACAAGATTCGGTAATTTGACCATATCTCCTTCATCCAACAACCAAATTTGATACATAATATATAAAAATATATCAACACCGAAATATCTACAATGTTGGTTCTTTACACATCTTCAACAGCTGGTTGTATCTGATCGAAAAATACAATTCAATTGGGTAGGTGATGACTTGGTGTAACAACTTATCAACTATTGGCAACTAGCATACCACTTGATTAACCTCTCCATTATTTGTTTGGCCTCTAGCTTACTCCACATACTATAAATAAGCCATGTATTAAACTTGTAAGAGAAGGGGGCTAGAGGGTTTCTTTAGGCTAAGTATTCTTGTATGTATGTTTTCTAGTAATGTAAGTTTTCTAGTAGTAATAGAAATGGATTCTCTAGTTTCTCTTCTATTTTTAGTCTTTGCTACTTTTATTATGTCTTTCTAAATTTCATTTTGTTGAGGAAAAAGGGTGAACCTCTTGATTGAGGAAGAGGAATGGCTATAAGAATAAAAAATATTTAAATATATTGTATTATTATTTTAAGTTTTTATCTAAACCCTGTTTGTTTTGTAGTGATTCTTGATTTATGTATCTCCAATGACATAAAAAATACTTGTGTTTATTTAGCTTATTATATAGTTTTACCCCACCGACTGCTAATATAAAATCTTGATTTGTTGTTGACGAAAATTGTGAAAATATTGTTGTTAACCTTGATGAAACTTCAAAATTGCTCAAATTGCAAATCAATGAACTTCAAGAACTGAGAAATGATGTATATGAGAATTCTAAAATTTATAAAGCAAGAATCAAATATTTTCATGATAATAAAATTTTAAGAAAAATATTTGAGGTTGGTCGAAAGGTTTTGTTTTATAATTCTCGATTATATTTGTTTCTTGGAAAACTGAGATCAAGATGGAGTGGACTTTTTGTTGTAAAAAAGGTATATCCTTATAGGGGCAATTGATATTGAGAATCCTAAAAATGGTAGCATATTCAAAGTAAATGGATAAAGAGTTAAACCATTTTTAGAAAATTAATTTTCACAAGACGACATTCTTTTTCTTTTTAATGCTTGTTATGATTAGTGTTGTATATATACATACCTATTTTCTCCGACTTTCTTTGTTTTGATTTTTTTTTTCTCAGTTAAGTGGCGGATAACGATATTCCGTGACTATTAAAGTCGGACTTGTCAATTTCCCAAACAACTTAAATCTTTGTACAAATTTTCTTTGCTTTTCTCATTCTTTTCAAATTGGGTGATATTTTTCTAACTCTTAAGAAGCGATTTCCTTTTCTTCCTAAAAATGCAATTTTGAAAATTTATAAAATCAGGATTGAAAGATTGAGAATGCTTATGCACAAGGGCATCCCAGAGGACATACAATAGATAATTGAAGCAAAGGGAAGAGTATGTGAGTTTTCACATGAGTTTCTAGATTTGCTTACTAGATACATGCTTAGTTTTGGTAAAAACACATATTCAAAAAAACGAAGGGCAAAAAAATTAAAAGTTTGTCACAATTATGCTAGATGGGATTGCAATGCAAAGTGTCGTTCTTTAGGAATAATCTCTAAAAATCGAAAAGATAAACTTAAATTCAATATGGATAGATTGAGTAAGCAGTCTTTAGATCACATTATATTGACTCTTGGGACGCATTCATGTGGAGTACATCGTGCAATTCTTGATTTATGAGATCATTCTCAAAATGAATATGTGCTTTATATTCTCGAGAATCTAACATTAAAAAACCTTGTTTATCAGTTTATAAGAAAACTGGATGGGAAATATATCCTCGACCAATAGAGGGTGTTTAAACCGTTATTGGACGTAAAACTAGAGGAAGATGTGAGCCACAATCACAACTACATGTATATTCACGTGTAAGTAGGTAATTTTTAAATTTTGTGTGTTCTTATTTTCAACCTTTTTTGACAAAAGAAAAAGACATGCAATAAATGCACTGGTGTGCATGAAGGTTTATCAGTAGTCAATATAAAATTCGACACTTGTCTTTTATTTAATAAGAGAATATCTTGTATTTTTATAGTTCATAATTCAAAAATTTTGGTTAGGGCAGGATAAATGTGGATTCATAAAAAATCATTGAAACTTGAAAAAAAAAAAGTTTTGCAAAAACACTACTTGTATATTAAAATATGAAATACAACTCAATTGCACAACAAAGAGGGTATCACACCATTTTTTTGTCATATGAACTACATTGACATCTTTGATATTGATATACACATTAAGAAGATATATGTGACTAAATCACAATATCAATTGTTTCAAGTCTAACATTTATTTGTAAGAATAAACTAGTTATAATATTGCAAAAAGTAAACTATTTTTTACTTAGACATCCTATTTCTAGCTCACACTTACCCTTTATTTGACCATAATCATCAAGCCAAAAAAGGGGTCCCATTCTTTTTCATGCAAAGGAAATCGGCCCTTTTAAGTGCCAACCAAGAAAACTAAATACCAAATCTAAAACACTTTTGGAAGAAAAGAAAAGAAAAAACAGTTTTAGTTCATTCTTGATTATTTTTTAAAACTGAAATAAGAGATAAAAACTAAAGAAAAAAGTGAAACCAATACGAAACGAATACAAAAGAACCAGACCAAAAAGGAAAAAATAAGCAAAAGGGATTAGGATTTTAGAAATGATAAAGGACACATCAACTATTTAAAGATAACGGATTACTCAAATTTGTAAATTTCTGAAATCACATTTGAGCTAAAGTTACAAATGCCTTTACCACTTGTATTAAAAAATAAAACATAAAGATCAGAGATTACTCAAATTTAAAAATTACTCAAATCATGCTTGGAGCCAAAGCTGCATATGCCTCTACCACTTGTATAAATAAATTATATATAAAGATCAGAGATTACTCAAATTTACAAATTACTCAAATCATACTTGGAGCCAGAGCTGCATATGCTGCCTCCACCACTTGTATCAATAAATTCACTAGACTACCTTTGGTGAAGAAAGAGATAAATTTATGACAAAAAACCCACATCCATATCTTCAACGCCACACCTTGCATCCCTATAGGTGCAGGCGCATTCGGCCTTATTTTTTTTTATGAATTTTCTCATTTTACTTTCTCAAAAAAAAAAAAAAAAAATTGGAAAAGAATAAAATTTAAATGAAGAGACAAAATGATAAAATAAGAAAACCTTATTTTTCATTTTCATTTTTTTTTGACTCGGATGAAGGTAAAATATGAAAGCTGGTCGTAAAAAATGAAATCACAAACATTACTAAAAGAATACAACACAAGAAAAAAAGGTAAAATACATTGGGGAAAATTTCTTTATTATGTTTTAAGTAAATATTTATAACGTGTATGTAAGTACAAAATAAGTTTCTCTAAATTAATATTTTTAATATTTGTTATATTGTTGTTGAATTAACTACATATCTAGCTTCTAATAAAATTTATTTTAAAAATAATTTATAGATTTATGTAGTTCATTCTCTTTAATTAATTAAAATTTGATGTACACTTTATTATTTCAAAAGTTTTTATTCCCTTAGCCTATTTTTTCCAACAAAAAAGGCGAGTGAAAACAAAAAAAATGAAAACCCTAGAGGGGGGGGGGGGGGGGGACAAAAAGGCCAAAAATGCGAAGTTCACAACACAGCGACAAACGCAACCTCCTCCCCCACCTCTCCTACACGGGAAATAAAACTGAATGCTATCCCCATTCCTACGCTAATTACTCTCATTCATCTCCGAGAAAACACAACCCATAATATAAGAACATATTGTATGTATTGATAACCCTATAGTTAATCCTGGGCCTCTGAAATAGGGCTATTATCTCAAGATTTTTGGTGCGTAACGCTAAAATCCATCAATCCATTACTTTTTTCATTTAATCTAGTTGATAAACGATGGAGGAAATTACAGAGGGAGTGAGCAACATTAACGTCGCTGGAGACTCTCAGAAGAAGAATCGAATCCAGGTCTCCAATACTAAAAAGCCCCTCTTCTTCTACGTCAACCTCGCCAAGGTACATCCTTTCTATTGTCACGGTTGTTAGATATTTTTTCTCCTTTTTTGCTCTTTCTCCAAAATAGTTGATGTCTCGTGCTTATATATTTTCGCATATGTGTAAATAATGAGAAGAATGAATCTGGGTTTTGATTTTGTGGATCTGAAATTGGGAATTTGAAACGTGTGCAGAGGTACATGCAGCAGCACAACGAGGTCGAGCTTTCAGCTCTCGGGATGGGTATTTTTCGCCTCATTCATTTCTTTCTTTTCCGTAATAACAATCTTGTTTATATTATGCTCTTATGTCCTTTGTTTTGAGCTGTAGATTGAGCATTCTTGTATCTGTTGGGAGTTGGTTTAATGTATCATGTCTTTGCATTTTACTGATATATTGGTTGATGTACTACGTTGTTGTCAAGAATATTGGATTAGGTTCTGGTTGTGCAATTACTGATTTGATGACTACTCCACACTAAGAATTTCTCCAGTAGGGTCTTCTGAAAATACTCTTTTACACTATGTTTACGTAATCAGAATCAGGCTATTTGAAAATTTGTTAGATATTGTGTTAATATTAAGGTCCTTCTCTGTACTACCATTTATCCATTGCTTCATTTCAAGCTACCATACCATATGGTGTTGCTTGATTTCAAGCAACCATAATATTCTAGATGACAATTATAAACCAACCGCCTTTCTGGTTTGCCCCTTTCCAGTGCTACTCTTTCTTTCTGTTTCATTTTTTTTGGCAATTATTAAGAATGAAAATACATTGGAGTTGCAGAGCCATGTTCCTAAATTCACTACTTGCTTAAAGTAGTTCAAAATTGACCAAGGCTTCAACATAATTAAAAGCTGCAAGGGTTTTGCAGTTCTTTTATTGCAATTTGACTATTGTTTCTTTAACAAACTGAGAACTTGGCTAGTCGCTCAATCAGTTGTCCTTTTTCGAGCTACAGAACTCAATGAACAATATTTTCATGATTACAATATGCTGGTTGTGTGGCTTCTGTTACCTTTTGTTCTCACTTCTATGCATTAGATAAGTGTAGAATCAATGTAGTTAATTATCTCAGACTCCCTCAAACTAGTGAGTTTCGGGCTTGTCTCCATTGGCATTATTTATGTGAGTGACAATATTTTAGCTATTATGGCCAAGGTTCATTTAATATTTGTTGTGAAAGCGCAAACATTTTCATGTTTTCCAATCAATAGTTTCTAATAAGCAAAGTTCACTTTAGAATGGCTTGAAATTACTCATAAGGACATGGTATTTATTCCCTTAAACAACCATAGGAATTGTCAAATCGTCTTATCTTGGTAAACCTTGTAAGCAGGATAGATGCTGAAAATCATCATAACCAGCAAATTTTATACTTTATGGATACTGCTGTAGAAAAGTTTATTGCCCTTGGACTACTGAAATTTGAGTTTTATACTTCTTTAAACTAGGACAAAGAACAATGTTCAAATGAAACTTAAGCAGTATTTAAGGTAATTTTTGGCTTATACAATTTTACATATGGTGATGCTGAAGATAAAATCATATCCCTGGACACCCAGCCTGCAAAACCCCTCCACAAAAGGAAAAAAGAATTTCTGAGCGAAATAGATGTACGTAATGATTCTTAAATTATTTTGCAGTCTTTAGGCAAGTTTGATAAACTCATTCAGAAAGCTAAGCTTGGAAATCATGAGACTAAGTGTTATATTCACTATTCTATTCAGTAGTTTTTGTCTAATAGTTACGAAACTGTCTTTACTCTAGTGGAATGATGACAATGAAACAAGCCAATTTTGACAGTTCTACCTTTGATTGAGGTAATAAGAAAGGCAATTTGGTGCCCCTGTGGTTGCTGTTAACCTCTATTTCTTCTATATGCTTGGAGACAATTTGGCTTTTCCACTAGACCTGATGATTGATTGTGGTTTTTGAAAACAAAGATAAAATTCTCTGATCAAATTTATTCATAATATGAAAATTACCAATATATAGGCTAGGAATACAACTAATTGACAATGCAAAAAATAAAAAAACGCATCCTAAACAACCGATATAGATAAATTGAACTCAATCTACTTTACTTCAAATTTTAAAAAGATAAATAATAGCTGATAATGCCTTGTTTAAATCCTGGCTAATCGGATAAGTCATGGGCGACATCGCTCTCCCTCAAGCTTGGCTGTAAATGTTTATCATGCCGAGCTTGCCGACCAAATATTCAAAAGCCTATCCAAGAAGACCGTTGATAAACAAATCTGCTGTTTGCTTAACTGTAGGCACATAAATTGCAATATTAACTCCACTGTCTAGATTCAATTCTATAAAATGCCAATCAATTTCCACATGCTTAGTTTTATCGTGATGTAAGTTATAGGCAATGCTATCTATCTTTAGTTCTTCAAGCAATCTTCCAATCCAAATTGCTACACAAACACAATTTACCACTGTTGTGAACTCAGCCTGTGCAGTGGTCCTGGCTACAACTATTTGTTTTTTACTTCGACATGTCACTAAATTTCCCCACACAACGTACAATAACCCGAGGCCCAGTCAACATTAGCGTAAGCTTCTACTTTCCTGTCTTCATGTCTTCCAAAGTATTAACCTTTTCCAGGAGTCTTCTTCAAGTATTTAAGAATATGTAGACTGCATGCAATTAGATGTGCTTAACATGGAGAATGCATAAACTGACCAACCAAACTCACACTGAATGCTGTATCAGGCCTTGTGTGTTATAGATAAATCAACTAAACTCAATTGGTGTGTTAGCAAGTTTACATCCTAGCATGCTAGTTTCTTTTAGTAAATCTAAAATGTATTCTCTGAGAAATTGAAATCCCTTGTCTATTCCTTGCCATCTCCTAGAAAGTACTTTAAGGGACCGAGATCTTTGACCTTAAATTCATCAGCCATCAACTTCTTTAAGTTCTTGAGTGCTTATAAGTCACTTCCAGTCAACATAAATTCATCAAAATATACTATCTATACTATCCAGATAGCTATCTCCTTGCCTCTCTAATGCTTAAAGAAGACACTCAGCTATTCTTCCCATCTTCTTCAAGTCCAATAGGTATTTTCGTGTAAACTTCTTACAACTCACCATACCATTGAGGACGACATTCTTCATGTTAAGTAGGAATAATAGTACGTCCATATTAACCGCAAGATAAAATCCGGATGGTATTAAGCTTGGCCACTAAGCAAATGTCTTCGTATATCTATAACATAAGTATGGGTAAATCCTTTAGCTACCAACATGCTTTATCTATTCCAATTCTTTGGTTGACTTGTACTTCACCGTTTTTTAATTCTCCGATTGACTTGTACTTCACTGGGAAGACCACTTGCAACCAACAACAAGTTTCCTTTATGGCAATTCGACTATGTCCTAGGTACCTTTCTCCTCAACGGCTCCATCTCCTCCATAATTGCTTTCTTCTATCTGGATCTCCAATCTGGATCTACAAGAGCTTCTTGGATGGACCTAGGTATCTAAACACTAGACATTTTAGTAGTAAAAGCCTGAAAAGATAGTGAGAGTTTTTCATAGGTCACAAAATTTGTTGTTGGATGGAGAGTACAAGTCCTAGTTCCCTTTCTAAAAGCAATCGATAAATCTAGATTGTTATGATAATGAGATGAGGAGTTATTAGAATTACCTGAATTGTCTATATACTCAGATGCCACCAGATCGGGCTCATGGCAGTGTTGAGACTCAATATTGTATTTATTCCCTTAAGTTTGATTTTGTATGAGTATAACATGAAGCTCTCTCTCTCTTAACTCAAGATAGGTTCTTGGATGATACTTTTCTATTGTTGTGGTAGTATCTTTTGTAGATTCATGATGACATATTGAAAATTTTCTAAGGGTAAAGAAATTGTTTCCAAAATCGAGCTTCATCATTATGATCTCCCCCTGAAGTGAAGATGCTAAGATGTTGAGAAAAAATGGTTGGTCTTCAAAAAGGTGACATCCCGAGTAGTGTAGTATTTTACGATAGTGGGAAAGTAACAAAGGTAACCTTTCTATGTAGGTGAATACCCAAGGAAAATTGGTTTTAATGCACGAGGGTCAAGTTTTGGATTGGTTATGGGGTTAAATATGGACGGAATCTGTAGAACCAAATGTTTTCAGTGGAAGAGAATTGATTAGTTTGAGCCTTGGGTAGGATTTGGTGAGAAGAGAGAGAGGAGAATTAAGATTGATTTATAAAAAAAGTTGTAAGATTGCATCACCTAATAGGTATTTAGGAATATGCATAATGAACATAAGAGCACGGGTAACCTCTAGCATGTGTCTGTTTTTTCGTTCGGCTACCCAATTTTGTTGAGGGGTATCAATGCATGAGTTTTGATGCAGAATTCTCTGTTCACATAGAAAATCTCTAAGAATAGAGTTATAATATTCTAGGCATTATTTATATGCGAGATCTAAATTGTTTGAAACTGTGTTTTTGTCATGGTATGGATTTTTTTTTAAAATTGGAGAGGTTTCAGATTTGTCTCTTAAAAGGTACAACTAGGTAACCCATGTATGATCATCAATAAACATAACAAACCATCGTCGTGATGAAAGTAGCAACTCTGGAATGACCATATCACTATTAATTAGGGTAAAGGGTGATGATTGGTATATGCTTTAGAGGATAGAAACTCTGGACATGTTTAGCTAATTGATACACATCCAATTGAAAGGTACTTGGATTTTTAGTATGGATAATTGAAGGAAATGTGGATTTTTAGTGTTTTTGTTTTTGAATACAGAGAACTCGGGTAACCAAATTTATGGTGCCTCAGCATTATTTTCTTATCACTAGAAACAGAAACAGAGTTTAAACCAAATCTAAAAGCTTGTCTATCCTCTATGTCTTCATAAAAAAAATAAAAATAAAAGTCCTTCGCTCATCCTAGCACTGGCAATTGTTCTCCCTAATGATAGTTCCTGAAATTGACACCTAAGAGGGAAAAACTTGGCAACACAATTATGTTGAAGAATTAACTTGTTGACAAACAAAAGATTGCCGGTAAGATTTGGAAAATGGAGTACAAAATTTATTGTCAAGTGGTTGGATAATTTTATTGATCCCTTGTCCAGCCATTGTAGAGAGGGACCCATCTGCAATCTTGAATGTAGTATTTCTAGCACATGGAGGATAAGAGGAGATAAACAAATCAGAAGCACTTGTCACATGGTCAAATGCACTAGTCTACAATTCAAGGACTAGAATTTACTAAGACTCTTAAGGGCTGAAGAAAAATTACCAGACTTAGACAGTGAACAATAACTGATATCGGTATTTGTGGGAGTAGAATTAGATCTATTTAAGAGTTGTGCCATGTGTGTCACTTGGTTTTTCTCCCTAACATGCTCCAAATTGGACGTCTGAGCTTGGAAGCCTTGACCTTAACTATGTGGGACCCAATTAGCAGGTTTTCCATGTAATTTCGAGCAGATATCCTTCGTGTGACCAGGCTGTTTTCACACCACATTTTCTCTCCACATGATTGTTCTTGTTATCCATAGCACGATTATTTTTTGGTGTTACTTTTACAGTAAGAGCTGAAATCTCTGAGTTTTGCCGTGTTCTACTGTCTAAAAGCATAAAACTGCGTCGGCTTTACTCCTTTTGGACATCTGAGAAAGCAGCTTCAGTCAACGGAGATGGCTCTCTACCCAAAATCCTACCACGGAGCTCATCCAACCCCTTATTTAGCCTGGCCAGGATCTCAAACCCCCTCTTTTTCAAAACTCTTTCTCCACTTCACACCGCATTCTGCACAACCCGGAGGTCCGAGTATGTTTGTTTTGCTGCATCCCATATTGCTTTGGCGGTAGTGAAAAATAGGTACGTCCTGTTGATTTTTGGTTCCATGGAGTTTATTAACCATGCTGTCAAGGTCGGTTTTCTGTCCGCCATGTGAAGTTTTTTGGATCATTCTTCAGTGGAGCTTGCACGTTGCCAATAAGATAGGCTAATTTTCCTTTGCCACAAATCACGAGCTTCACTGATTGAGCCCATTGGAAATAATTCTTTCCATTGGGCTTATGTGCAGTAATATGCAGGGACGAATTTTTATTGACTTGAAGGGTAGAAATAGGGTTTTGTTCAGTCTAGGTCTGACCGGAAGTGGCAGAAGAGGTTTCTTCTCCTCTATTCATCATCATGGCTGGTTTTACCATGGAGGAATTTTGGTTTTCAGAGAATCTGGCACCATGAAAACAGAGATAAAATTCTTTGATCTGATTTATCCATAATTTGAAAGTGGAAATATATAGGCTAGGATTACAACAACTGATAATGCAAAAAAATAAAAAACACATGCTTAAAACCGATATGGATAAGACAAACCCTATCTTCTTTAAATTTAAAAAGATAAACAAGAACATATAATATCTGATCTGAATCCAAGCTAATAGGATAAGACAGTGGGTGACAACAGTTGCAGTCCCTAGACTTGTAGGAGGTTATCCTTCTCTGGACAGATGGAGTGTCTTGGGCTGTTAGTCCCCTGTGGATTATAGTATGATGCCATTTTTGTTCTTTTTATTATTGAGCTATTTACAGCAGCACTTTCAACATATATCCTGCCATTCAAATTGAGTTGTGTATTTTTTTTAGCCGCAAATCTTAGTTTACTGTTGAACTGCAGTATATAGAAAGTGGACTTCTTCCATTTCACGGAAGCCTTCTTTAGTTTATTACTATTGATGGTTAGTGCTTTTCTATTTTTCGCAGCTATTTCCACAGTTGTGAGTGTTGCTGAAATCCTGAAGAATAATGGATTTGCTGTTGAGAAGAGTAAGGCTCTCAGCTCTCACTCAGATTTTCTTTAGATCATATTGTTGGCGCAGTTTGAAATGTTTTACATGATATGCACAGCTAACAAAGATGATTGTGACACTCTGCAGAGATTATGACATCCACTGTTGAAATCAGAGATGAATCAAGAGGGCGACCTATCTCAAAAGCCAAAGTAGGTTTACAATCTGCGGTTAATGTCTATGATATTGCGGTTAAAAATTTCCGTTATTTGTGCTGTCAGTGTTGCACCTCCAATTTTTTCAATTCGATTTTGCTCAAATTGCTATAATTAGGTGATACACTATTTTAATTTTTCTTTCTCCATTTCTTCTTGGCTTTTTTGGTTGGGAAGGTAGTTGTTATGCATGCTTGACTTCTTCTGCTTAAGTTTCATAATGTTGCTACGACACTATTTTATATATTTTTCCCTTGAATGTACTCCTATTTGTTAATTAGATTGAGATAGTGCTGGGGAAGACGGAGAAATTTGACGAATTGATGGCAGCTGCTGCAGAGGAGAGATCTGGAAATGGTGAAGAGCAAAGTTAAAGATGTGTTTATGTTTTTTCTTTGTTTGTCATCTGTTTTGTTATATCAGATTTTGTGGTTGAGGTGATAATTTTAAATACATTTTCTAAGTAAGAACATATAGTTTAGTCAATCTAGGATTCTGGGTCCAGTTAGCCTGGGAGCTGTGAAAATTCTCTTAGCATCCAAAACAATCTTCTTCCATTCAAAATTCAATTTCGCTTGATATCTTCTGTCCTGTTTACTTGTCACAATTTAATTTGTCTCGGATAATTACTTGTGAAAATGTGTATTTGGAGGTGATAAACTAACTGCACTTCCTTGTTATGCAATTTATACATGGACTCTTATCAGATTTGCAGTGCCGAATACCAGACACCCTAGTGTTTGGGACCATGTGCTGTTAATTGATGGGGGAGTTGGTTAGGAAATGTCTGGAAGTTATTTGATTATGTTACCATGTTTCCTCATTGAAACAGCACAGAATGATAATAGTCTCCGATCCTTTTCGTTAGTTTTCACAAATGTGCTTGAAGGAGAACAAGTCAATGTGGTCAGTGTCATATTCCTTGCTTTGCTTGCGGAGAATTTGACTCCCTATACTTTTGCTCTGTTCTAAGCATTAGCCAAAATCTGGTTGATGTTCACAATCTCAATTTAGCCAAATACAACGGCAATGTTTGCCTATATTCTCGCACTTTGACCCGGGAGCAATGCAATAATTGGGTTTAGGTGGCATCTTTATACCTAGGTGATATTCATGCAAGAGCATGAATTTCCATAACCCTGTTCGGATTTCTTGCAGTTCCCATTTGCTCAATTTTGAAGGCAAATGCCAAAATAACTTTTAATTTAAATCATTATTACTGTCAATTTGAGTGCAACATAAAAAGTGAAAAACTGCTAATTAATTGAGATGCTCATTCCAGCAAATGCCAAAAACTAGCACTCAGACTCGCAGTTCTAGGAACTTCTGTAATACTCCAAATCTCAGCTTTATTGAAACTTAAGATTTATATTTTCCTGCAAGTTGAGATCCAAACAGTGTGAATGTAATTCTTCGTTTTCCAGCACGAACAGTTCTTGGCTTATTGTCTCCATATGGGAGCCTGTGAAAATTTGATTGGCTTACGTTAGTCTGAAAACCGAATTTAGATGAGATCCAAGGAACCACACGTAGCCGTAAGAGCAGATTTTCGCAGTTCACCAAATTAAAATTGATGGATCATATGTATCTATATGCAGATATATATTGATATATATATATATATATATTATATCTTTAGCAATAGCAATATTAGTTGTGTCAGAACACAATTCTACTCTGTATCATGCGTAGGAATGAGCCCAATACAAATTCAAGACAAAAAGCATGTTATGAATACCAGTGACAGCACCAGGCTACTCTCATGCCTCAGCACAGATGGAATTTCCCGCAGCAGGGAATGTTTTTGGGCCCAAGCCAGTGTATGGACCGAGACCATTTGTGCTCAAGTATGTTCGGAAGAGCATGAAGTATGTTTCTAGGTGATGCGGTAAGTATCTTGATAGAAGTCAAAATGATAGAAAGTCAACAACTCCTTCCCAGAATGCTGTTTGGATGCTTGTCATTATATGTGACACGAACAGAAGGTTAGGGGTTGGGGTTGTCTTGAAAAAAACTCTCCAGCTACACGAACTGACGATTAGGGGCCGGGGTTGTCTTGGAAAAAACCATCCAATATTTAAATTAGCAATTATTCATAGAGAATAAGAAATGAACAGAAAAATCAACAATATGCAAATGAACTAATGTAATTTTGAAAATGACATGGAGGCATATTTTTTATTTTTTATTTGCTCAAAATTGCCTATGCCTAGAAGCAGGGTTTGGTGAGATCCTACTGGTTTATTATCATGAGACCCAAATTACTCAAAAATAGGAAAAGAGGAGTATACTACCTTTTAAATAAAAAACATAACCGAAAAAGAATTTAGTAGAATCTGAAACTAGAAAAATTCCAAGCATCTTATCTAATATGGCAGGCAAACAAAAGAAGGGAACTCCTCTAGTGCCTAAATTCTTGAAGTTTGGCTTGTGCAAGCATGGTTTGCGAGAAAGTCCACAATCTGGTTGCCCTCCCTATAAATGCTTGCGAATTGAATGCCCATGTGTTTCTTAAAGAAGGAGATCCGAGACATCATCTATTGCAGTCGCCAGTATCCCTTGTGCTATCCTTGCAAGATTTGTATGATAGCCATTGGATCAAGCTCAATCCACCATCTAATAAAACCTTTATCAAAGCATAAATCTATACCCTCTCCAAGGCTGAAAACTCAGCAATTGTATTCATTGTTTCTTCAAGGTATGAAAAGTGATGGGACATGAGCCTAAAATAAGTGCAAAAGACTAAGTTCAAGAGGTTTGTTTAGATTATAGGGCGAAATAAAGGCATAACCCAATGAATCGAGTTCATGGGTTCCACAAGATAATCAGATAAATTGGGCTATAATGCCCAAGCTAAGCCTATTAGGCCATACTCATTCCCACGAAAACCCCCACATCAACACTATAAATACCCTTAATTTTCATTATTGAAAGATATGCGATTAATTACGCACTTGTATGCTCTCAAAATTTATGACTTGTATCTATTTGCTCTGGAACTAACTTGAGCGTCAGAAGGTCTTCGTCGGGTTAACCCCCGGCACCTCTAACGACTTTTGTGATGTAGGCAGTGACCCACTCAACAACTCGAGTTCAGAAGGAGTACTATTAAAAGAAGTGATACCACATCATTTTGGCGCTATCTGTGGGAAACTACTACCTAGTTATTCAGATTGCAGTCAAAATCTAAAGTTAAGAAGCAGCCAACACCCAAGGCAAAAGCTTAGCTTTAGATGATTTAAGGGAATCCCCATGAGACAAAAAACTTAAGAGCCCTACCGGCTTCCACACTTAAGAGGTCCTATGAACCTCTACTCTCGAGGAGCCCTATTGACTCTCACACTTAAGAGGTCCTATTGACCTCCACCCTCAAGGAGTCCTACTAGCTCCCATACTTGAGAGGTCCTATCGACCTCCACCTTAAATAAGCCCCACCGGCTCCCACACTTGAGAGGTCCTACCGACCTCCACCTTTGAGGAGTCCTACCGACTCCAACACTTGAGAGGTCTTACCGACCTCCACTTTTGAGGAACCCTACCGACTCTCACACTTGAGAGGTCCTATCAATCTCCACCTTCGAGGAGCCCTGCCAACTTCCACACTTGATAGGTCATACTAACCTCCACAGCAGCCCTACTGGCTCTCACACTTGAGAGGTCCGCCAGACCTCCAACCTTGAGGAGCCCTACCAACATATAAATATTAGAAGCTAACTTATTCCATCAAGGGCAGTATAAAACAAATAATCATTACATAAAGTGATAAAAAAAATCTAAGTAAATAAACTAAGCATATGAAGAAGATGAACAATTCACCCGGGCTAAGCCCCTTGATGAGTTACGACCATGTGGACTGCGATTAGGAGAAGACAAACAACCTCGCTCGCACACAAAGGAGGACCACTCCAAATTAAATCTAGGTTGAGCCCAACGAGCTTGACGCACTCGACTTGGTCAGGTCGAGCCAAGCATGGCTCAACCTGAAAAAAAAAAACCAAAACTAGGTCGAGCCAAACAAGCTCGACCTGGTCAGTTGGTCAGGTCGAGCCAAGCATGGCTCGACCTAAAAAAAAACAAAGAGAAAAAGAAGAAGAAGAAGAAGTCATCTATATCATCGTGGCCTCAAGTGGAGCTCACACGCCAATGTGCCCTTAAGAGGTGATCTCGCGCCCCATGAGGAGCTCTCGTGCTATTGCATCCCCAAGAGGAGTCCTGGCACCATCGTCTCCTTGGAGGACCTCACGCATCATTGCGCCCCTAAGAGAAGTTCTCGAGCCTCCAAGAGGAGCTCCACATAAAATAACAAAGTAAAAAAGAATGACCTCACGACGACTTATGTTCGTTGCCCTTCAAAGGGGGAGAAGACACACCACCACCTTTGCATAGTGCCACATCTATCAACTCCATTCCTCTCGCCTAGAGTAGGCGGCGTGCCCCTTTCACTAAGAGTGCATGAAGGACCAGACTCCCTAAACTTACAGAACCATGGGGTAAAGAATAAATGGTCTCTATAAACCCAAGCAAAAATATCACTAAGTAATTGGACTCAACAGGACCACTCCAACCAACTCCCTGACTAGATGAAGAGATCAAACTGAAAGGGACGTAGAGGTGACAATTAGCAATCACAACACATTCACAATAAGCTTGACCTGCCCTCAATAAGCTCGCGTGACCTACATACTAGACTGCACACTTGCCGTGCTCGACCTACGCACCTACATGCTTGACCTACGCATTGACATGCTTGATTTGCGCACCTATCATGCTCAACTTACGCTTGACAAGCTCGCGTGACCTGCGTGCTCGTCCTGTGCACCTGTCGTGCTTGACCTATGCTCAACAAGCTCATGTGACCTGCTCGCTTAACCTATGCATAATCACAACAAAGAGCCTACACACTCGACTCAAAAATCAACTTGACAGATAAGGAATGTAACTCAAAACTTCTTACCCCAAGAGGTAACCTACCCCGAGCTATTCATCCCAAAAAATGACATGCCACAAGCTACACACCCTGAGAGGTGATATGCCCCAAGCTACTCACCCTAAGAGATGACATACCCTGAGCTACTCACCCCAAGAGGAGACATGCCCCTAGCTACTCACCCCAAGAGGTGATTTACCCCGAGCTATTCAACTCAACAGGTGACACTCTAACACTTCCCTATGTAAGGCTTGACTGAGAGTGGGGGGCTTATAAGAGGACATGAGCCCAAAATAAGCCTAAGAGGCTAAGTTCAAGAGGTCTGTCTAGATTATGGGTCGGAATAAAGACATAACCCAATAGATCAAGTTCTTGGGCTCCACAAGATAATAAGACAAATTAGGCTATAATGCTTAGGTTAAGCCCATTAGGCCATAAGACCCATTCCTATGAAGACCTTCACATCAACACTATAAATACCCATAGTATTTATTATTGAAAGGTACACGATTAATTATGCACTTATACGCTTTTAAAATTTCTGGCTTGCATCTATTTGATTTGGAACTGATTTGAGCGTCAGTGGATCTTCATCGGGTCAATCCCTGACACCCCTAATGAATTTTGTGATGTAGGTAGTGACCCACTCAACAACCCGAGTTTAGAAGGAGTACTACTAAAAGGAGTAATACCACATCAAAAAGCATGCAAAAATTGGTTGTTCATCATGATTTCTTATAATCCCCCAACTCTGGTAGCCCTAGTGTTTTCTTTGGTAGCCCCATCACAATTGAGTTTCAACCAACTTGTTTGTGGCCTTTTCTAAGTAATGCATCATGTTAATGGTTGAGCTTTTCTCACAGGCATAAATCCCCAATTTAGAGTAATCTCTGAGTACCCTTTCCAAAATAAATTCCCAAGTAAGTCCATTGTGTGAGCCCGAAGGAGATGTTGGAAAATACTCAAAATAATCTAATAAGCAGGGCACTACATACCCCAGTATTTTTGCATCATTCCTAGAACACCATATATACCACAAGATAAGAAGAGCAATCACCTTTCGAGCATGAATATATTGGCCATTATATCCTTAAAAAAACCAACAATTTAGTAGTTCTACCTTTTATGTGGCAGGCTGAATAATATGAAAAGAATCATCAATGAAAGACCAAACCCATTACTACAGTTTATAAATAAATGATCCATTATTCCATCTCGATTTTGTAATATAGATAGAAAGAGTATTAGAGTAGTGCCCGATGATTCAATTGATTTAACGATCCTCATACTTTAATACAAACGATCTTATTCGTATTAATATCATTAAAAAATAGTCTTCTTAAATTCATCATAAGAATTAGGCAAAGTTCTTAAATCATACACAGTTATGGGGCGTGGTTGCACAAATAATGGGGATCGTAGAATATGCCTTCAAAGTTGTGGTCTTAAAAATATTCTAAGTCAAGGATCATTGAGATGGGACATAAATCATCCCGTTGAAACTTGTGCATACGATGTAGGCTCCAAAGGAGGATGCATTGCTCCATGGGCATTGGTGTGGTGATACTAGTGCATGTATGCGAGTGCTTGTTGGGAAACAAATACACTAAACTACCACGCCTAAAAATTCTCAATTGGAAATATTCTATTGTCAAATGAGAATTTTCTTATTACGATAGTGTAATAATTAATCCTTGAACTTGAGGTATGATGGTAACCTTGTACATGACATGTTGCACTTTGATGTGTTTTTTGATTGCAAGACAATCACAAGAGGTTTACTTTGGATGTAACATCTTCATGTATGGAGGTTAATGAGTGGCCAACAAAGGATCCACCACCTATCTAGATGAATAGGTGAATCTCGTTGGTGTTCTACTGTACTTGAATCTAAAATCCTTAGCTAAGATTGGATAAAAATAGATATGGGGTTTTCTACTTATTCATCATACAGTCAAGCTATTATGAATGAATACATAGTTGTTGAGTTATTAGAGTTTCAACTTATAATCAATGCCCTAAACTCAATTGGAAGATTAGATAACAGAAGGATTATACTTGTATGATATTTATAATTAGAATAGGTTCGCAGTTCACCTAAGGCTAGGAGTCATTATGCACTGCTAGCTGCTTCCCATGACTTGTGAGTTCTTGAAATTAATGGGTTAATTTCGAGAGAATTAATTACTTGAATTAGTTAATTAAAATAATTAATTTGTTCAACTAAGTTACAAGAATTATGAGCCAACGACTAGTTTAAAGTTAACCTTAGGATCACACACTAAGTTGAAAAGAGTACACTTCAAGCTATAATATATCCAAAGGTTGGATCAAATTAATTAATAGAGATTAAATAATATGATTTAAGGATTTAAATTAATATCTAATTAATACATTAATTTTAAGAAGTTAAATTAATTTATCTGATTAAATAATATGGGTATTTAATTGGATCTAATATAATTAGGAGCCTATATATGATCAATTAATTAAATTAGACATATTAAATAATAAGATTATATAATAGGTTCTAATAAGATTAGAAAGCCCAAATGAAACCAATTAATTAATCGATCAGATTTATTAATTAAGTTGGGCTTATTTAATTGATGGAGATCAATTAATTAAAGTCCAAGTCCAAGTTAATGGGTTCGTAGGAGGCCTATTAGAAAGTTTAATTATAAGAATTAAACTTGTCTTAAAGTTTGATAGAAAAAGGGAATTAAATAAGGAAACAAGCAAGTGGAAACCTAATGGGACTAGAATTAGAGGAGTCCTATATAAGGACTCCCATTGTTGGCCGAATTTATGAGTCTTTTAGAAGCAAAAAATTGGCCAACAATATAAGGAGAAAAATTGCCGTCCTTCTCGCTTCTTCTTGATTCTTTTCTAACATCAAAAGGTTCCACCTTTTGATCATGGTTCAATTCTTCTATTCACAAGTTGAATTAAGAATTATCCACATATTCTAGAGTAGAATAAGGCCTTTTGAACCTACTAGTATGGATTCATTGATGTAGAGATTTTCAACATACAGATACACTTAGAAGGGTAACACTTGAGATTCTAAGCGAATTGTTTGCAACAAGAGGGGTTGGATTCACTATTCACAAAGGCATTTGTGGAGAGAAAAAATATTAAATTATTTTATACTATTTCATCAGTTGGAGTGCAAATCAAGATAAAGGTTTTTGAAATCTTCATCTAGGTATTAAGAAATGCACAATTGAGAAATCGTGAAAGGGTTTTGAGATTCGTTTTATTACATGTGATGTAATGTATATTTTTATTTATGAAAAACTTTTAAATTCCACTACGTATGCATCTCCCAGGACCACGAAAACCTAACGTAGTGGCCAAATCAAATACTCTTGTTTGCATTTTGACACCCAAAAAAAGCAGGTCATGAGAGAGACACCATATTAGACATCATATTAGATAGAGGGTTATTTATAGTTGTAATTATGGGACTTGGGCCCTTTATAATATTGTTTGGGCTTAACTAAATTATGCCCATCCTAATTCCCAAGTACGCTGCTAAGGGTAGGTTAGCTGGGAGTTGAGTAATTAAGTAGTTTAGGCTTACTTATTTTTCAAGAGATATATATAAGAATAGCATTGTATTCTAGGATAGGCATTTTTCACACTCTTTATATTCAGAAGTCTTGGACTCTCAAGGTATGTTTTTTCCTCATAACTTTCTTTCCTAATTTCAATATTCTTTTAATCTCTATCTTTCCTCTCTTTCTTTTTTCTCCAGGTTCAATCATGTTTGGAAAGATTCGAAAAATGTATGGATGGATGAGAATGTCCTTATTTGGGGGTTGATGCATGAAGACCATGAGGGTAGTATTTTTCGTAAGGTCTTAGTGGACGACATTGTTTGGTGTAGGTGAGGCCATGACTCGCCTATGCCAGGTGTGATTGCCTTAGCCGGGAAAGGCTTGTCCTCACCCATTCGAAGTGATACCTCATCTACACTGGGCTTTACCCCATGCGGCTGGGGCACGTATGCCCCAGTCCTTCTAGGTTTTACCTTAGTTAATGACCTCTTTCGCAGGTAAGATTGGTAGGAGATCTGTGACTATGATATTTCTGGTGAGAGAATCCCTCGAGTTGATTGAGGCAATTCTGGGTTTGCATGAGTGTCTCTTTGACTCCTTCATTTAAGAATGACAACCATTATGAGTCATCTCAGGAGTTAAATTGAATTATACCTTCTGAGTGAGAAAGTCTTCCCTCAACTTGATATTTGAGTTATACTAGATGAAGAGCGATAAGTGTTGATGTATTAGATAGCGTAATGACTAGCGGTGAGTTTAAATTATGTTAGAGGAAGTTAAGCTTACCCTCATTGTATAATTTTGTTCTCCATTCTTCGGGTTAGAGAATCACGACCCCTTCGTAGGGATATTTTACTGTGTATTTGTCATAATTTATGATTAGATTTTTTCCATTCCTCATCATCCTTAATTAGTGGAGGTTGTTCGGGCCTACAACTTTTATATCAGTTAGTTCACCCCTAGTTTATTCATGTGTTTCAAGGTTTTTGATTGTTAGGTTCTGTATATCCCAGGTTGGATAACGCAATGAAAATTTAAATATTGAAAAAAATATAAAACTATGCATATCAAATATGCATCGTGGGAATTAACACGATTGATGTAGGGATTGAAAGAATCCAAATTCCTAACAACCCGATCGAAATTGGTTCGCAAGGAATCTAATTATCTTTCCTTCAACACGCCGGGCAAATCTACGAACACTTGATCCTTGCTAGTAAATCAAAGTTCTTGTCCCTAATCTAAAGTTGAGAGTGTAATTCAATTCCAAAAATAACTTGTGTTTAGAGAATTGAATTGATCAAGCTTGGAACCTTTTATGTGTTGGAGAAGAAAAAATAGAGAGAAAGAGAGAGGGAGAGTGGCTGGTTTTTCCTTGGGCTTTTCTTTCTTGAATTTTCGGCCCCTCAAATGTGTATTTATACACACTTGAGGTCCAACCCTAATCCAATTAGGACTCTTCCTCTTTCTCTCCTCGTCCTATCCTTTCCTCATTTTAACTAGGTCTCAATATCTTGCTTTCCATGACTCCTATTAAAATAGGGCTTGAACTTTTAATTAATTAGAGGTCTAATTAATTGATTTACATTAATTAATTGATCCAATCAATGAATTAATTGGTTTAAAGAGGCTACCTAATCAAATTGGATCCAATTAAAATAATGGAAATTATTTTAATTGGTTAAATTAATCTTAATACTTTAAATTAATCTATAGTCTATTAAATAATTGATCCAATCAATTAATTAATTCACTCCCAAAAGCTCCTAATCAAATTAGGTCCAATTAAATAATTATATTATTTAACTAGATGAATTAATTTAACTCTTTAAATTAATTCTAGCTAAAGTTAATTAATCTCTATTAATTAACTTAATCCAACACCTTGGATCATGGAATTTGATTATAGGTGGACTATCATATTTTGTGTATGACTCCTTAGGTTCACAACTAAGGTAGCAGTAGGTTTGCAACTTTTGCAACTTATGAATAAATTAATTATTTTAATTAATTAATCAAATTAATTCCACACAGAATTAACTTCTTAATTTCAAGAACCTCACAAGTCAAGAGAAGCACCTAACAGTTCATATTGACTACCTAGTCTTAGATGAATAGCAAACGAACCTATTTCGATTACGAGTACTATGCAACTAATTTATCGATTAAGTTTAGGACGTGAATTATTAGTCAAAATCCTATTTTGACTTAATAACTATGATTTTATTTCAAGTCACATTGATCCTTTGACAAATAATTAGAAAACCCCACATCTAGTATCCATCCTACCTTGGCCAAGTTCTTGGGGATCAAGGACTATAAAAAAGAGAAGATTCACCTATTCAACTAGATAGGTAACAGATCCTTTGTTGGTCACTCACTGTTTCATACGTGAAGATTATACACCCAACATAAACCTCTTGTAATTGTCATGCATTTGGAAAATATATCAAAGTGCATGATATCGTGAACAAGGTCACCATGGTGCCTTAAGTTAAGGACTAGTTAATGTACTATCATAACTAGAAAATTCTCATTCGACGAATAATGTTTCCAATTGAGAGTTTCTCATGGGCTATGAATAAGATGCCTATAGAATAAGATATCGTCCTTTCGAGCATGCATCGTGTGTGCTAGTCTATCGGGCTTATCGATGTCCCGTCTCAATGAAACTCTAACTCTGAATAAGTTTAAGATAAAATCCATAAAGGGATGTTCCATGATTGCCATAATATGTGTTACCTGCCCCACAGTTGTTTATAATCTAGGGTATCTATTTGCTAAGATAATTAATGATAAATAAAACACCTTTAATTAATAAATATCATGAATAAGATTGTTCTTACAAAAGTATAAAAGCTCGCCATTAATTGGCTCGCTGGGCATTACTTTAACAATCTCTCACTTGCTCTAGAGGCAATTGCCCATGGCCCTAAGACCTATCTTCTCAAGATATCCTTTAAATATTTTTTGAGCTAAGGGCTTTGTCAGTGGATTTGCTATATTTTCTTCTAAAGATACTCGCTCCACTCGAACATCACCTCTACCAATTATCTCTCAGATCAAATGGTATTAGTGACCCTAAAACGATGGTAACAAAATTGTAAGTGCATAATGTCAACAAGTAATAAAGAGTAAGTAGAGTATCCTATCCCTGGGGAATGCGCCTGTAATTACCAAATATAGATTACCTATGCTATATTTGACCTAACAATTATAGTGGTGAATGAACTAAGATTAAACAACTGCCAAATTTAACAAAACAAACTAAAACCCAATGAGATTAATGAATTGAATTCAATACTAAGGAGAGTCAAGGCATTTGCTAGCCATCCTATGTGGTTATGAACCTAGCTCAATTGTGATTAGAAATGATGTGGGTTGTGTGAAGGGGTCTTTCTAATGTAATTACTGCTCTTTCTTGAGTTGGACCAAATCTACCCCTAGTAGGCCACCGACACTATCTCTAGCTATGGGCCATCCTACTAAGAGTGCCTTGAGCTTTATGAATTCCACTAGCTTT
The DNA here is from genome assembly GCA_019321725.1 of Paulownia fortunei. Taxonomy (NCBI): domain Eukaryota; kingdom Viridiplantae; phylum Streptophyta; class Magnoliopsida; order Lamiales; family Paulowniaceae; genus Paulownia; species Paulownia fortunei. Next base: position 12,269,082 of record CM033107.1, on the reverse strand, counting down.
CGGATTTCACACCTAAGACTACATCACGTACCTATATCTATATCTCTCTAAGGGTTAGTCAATGACATATACTACCCAATCCGTTGCTACAACTACACCTTTCGGTCTTAATTGCAACAATTAAAATCAACTTGAAATTGACCAAGTCTCAAGAAGCATTAAAAATATAGTATATGCACATCACAATAAAAACAACATTCCAATCACAATATAAACATCAACTCATAACTCCATCAAGATGGCTTTCCAAGCCTTGACAAAAGTGGTTTAGTTCATTATTGAAATAGTACCAAGTGTTTCCCAACATCATGATTCTTATTGTAGAAGGTTACAACCACTAAGTGTTTCTTCACTTCTTCTTCAAAATCTTCAATACCCAATGAAGCTCCTCCTCATCTTGTTTTCAAATCCCCAGCTCCTTGGTAATAGGTATGTGTGTTCTTGGTGAAATGTATGGAGTTGTATGGGAGAATGAGTATTTTAATGGAGCGAAAAGTATGTGAGAATTTAGGTGTAAAGTGTGTGTGGGTGATGAATTGTATGATGTATATTTTTCATGTGTGTAGCTGAAGAAATTATATGTAAGCATATGTGTATCTCTCATTTGTGTTATGTAATTGCGTGTGTATAGTGTATCTAATAGAGTGTCATATGGTGTGTGAGGGTGTAGTGGTGCATAACAAGAAAGATTCCATGTTATGCCTCACATTGCCACTTGTACCTCAATATCTGCAACATAATTTTTTTTTGCTTAGGTGTGTCGCGGCGCCAAAAATGCTACTAGTTATTGTCTAATTTTCGCTCCTCGCACCGTGGTGTGAGATCCCTAGTTCCTTAGGCGCCTGATTGGTTTGGATTACACTGTTCAACCTTTTTCAATCAATTTTTAACCTCTTTGTAAGACAAACTGGATTTTGGTCTCTTCATAAAAATTATAGCACTATCTATTAGCTTTCTCTAACCACTTGAATTAGCTCAATGTCATATTTTTAGCTAATGTTATGCCAAAATATGACAACTACCACATCAGGAAATTTCAGTCCACTGTTGATTGTTTAACCTATTTTTTCCAACTCTCAACTCCATTTCTTCAATTCTTGAACCTATGCAATAAATATCACAAGATAAGACACAATCCCATCAATTACGAGATAAAAGATCTAAATTTAAGCTTTTGAGAGTGTCGAAAATATATCAAATTATGAGCTTATCAGATATCACCTCATAATGTGTTTGGATCTTTGATGAGATATTGGCTCCTCTTCTTGTGCAACAACCTTATTGTTATCACAGTAGACTATAACTGAATCATCAACAGAAGGGACTGCACTCAACTCTTGGATAAAGTGCCTCATCTGAGCACTCTCTTTTGCTATATCATATACAACAATGTATTCAGCCTGAGCGGTAGAATCCAATATCATCTCTTGCTTGGAACTCTCTTAGCTGACCGCCCCACCATTTAGCATGAATACAAACCCTAACACATACCTCAAATCATCTATATCGGACTAAAAGCTAGATTCTTGGAACCTTCTAGCTTTAGTTATCCATTGTCGTAAACCAATAAGACATTATTTATCTTTTATAAGTACTTAAGGATTGTCTTTATGGCTTTCCAGTACTCCACGCTGGGATTAGACTGATATCTACTTGTGGCACTCAGAGCATACGCTAGCATAGCATGCATAATACTCCCAATAGCAGATGCATATGGTATGCGAGTTATTCTTTCTCTTTCCTCCGGAGCCTTTGGGGACATTAGCTTTGAAAGGGAAACCCCATGACTCATAGGTAAGAATTCCCTCTTGGACTCTTCCATGCTAAACTTTTTTAGCACTTTGTCTATATACATGGGTTGGGATAGTCCGATCATCCTTTTAGATCTATCCCTATAGATCCTAGTCCCTAAGATGTAGGATGCTTCTCTGAATTCGTTCATGGAGTACTGAGTAGACACCAAGCCTTTGTTGATGTAACATCCCTACATCATTCCTATGAGTAGGATGTCATCAATGTAAAGGATAATAAATGTCACCGCGCTCCCACTAACTTTCTTATACACATAGGTTTTATCTGGATTCTTGAGAAAATCAAACAATTTAATTGCCTCATTGAATTGGAGGTTGAATCTTCGAGAAGCTTGTTTGAGCCTATAATGGATCGATGGAGTTTACAAATATTTTTCTCGCTCCACTAGATATGATGCCCTTTGGCTACCTCATAACGATCTATTCCTCAATATTCCCATTGAGAAAGACGGTCTTCATATCCATTTTTCATATCTCATAGTCATAATATGTTGATTTGGCAATATCTGAATGGATTTCAGCATCACCACTGGTGAAAAAGTTACTTCATAGTCAACTCCTTATCTTTGGTTGTAACCCTTTGTAACTAGTTGTGACTTAATAAGCCACTACCTCTCTATCTAATCCAAGCTTCCGCTTATAGTCTCATTTGCAGTTAATGGGTACAATACCTTGTGGTGGGTCTACCAAGGTCCATACCTTGTTGGAGTACATGGAGTTTATTTTGATTTGCATGACATCTTGCCATCTTTTGGAATCGATGTCAGACATTGCTTCTCTATAATTTCTTAGATCACTATCTAAAGAATGCTCCTACTTGTTCTCTAAAAAAAGACCATACCTATCAGATGCCTTTGAGATCCTTTCAGATCTCCTAGGAGGTTGTGTGGTAGAAGTGTTAGTTGTAGGTGGTTCTGTCACTACTGGCTCTTGTGGGATGTTTTGTGGTTTTCGAATTTCTTGAAGTTCTAAGACCTTACCTTTTCTATCTAATAGAAATTCATTTTCAATGAAGTGGAATTCTTCAAAACAAACACCTTTTGTTATGACTAGTAAGTAACACGTGCAATGCACGTGATTCATATGATTTTAGTAAATTAATTAAATTATTTATAATGAAAAAATTGTTATTTATAATATAATACAATATCTAAATAATAAAATAAGATTTGATAGTTGATTACGTTTTATTTTTCAAGTTTGGCATATTGATGAATATCAATAACTTCGAAGAAATTAATTATTTCAAAATAATATAAATTGAGGTATTACAAAAAAAGAAAAGAAAAAATATTGCAGTTGATATTGCAACAAAACAAGGAATTTTCTTTCGACTCATACTTTGTAGAAAACACTTGTTCCTTAAAGATTGAAGAAATTTGGAAACCTGCACAACATTAGTGAAAGTTGAAAGAATCTAAATGTTAAGCAAGATAAATAATTAATAGTAAAAACAAAATCCTTTAGTTTTGAACATAAATAAAATTACAATTTAGCTAATTTTTTTCTTTAATGATAAATACATGTGGAAATAAGTGAAATGATTAGACTCTAGAATTAAAAATTAAGTAAAATACATATCAAATGTTTAAGGAATTTGTCATTTTTTACATATTATACATATTATTCTGTGTACATACTGCCAATACATAAAAATATTAAACCACTTTAATTCAGTATGATCATCATTAAGTAATCAAATTATTTTTTCTTTAATTATTGAATGCTGAAATTTTTTTCACATTACCTAATTGTTAGGTACCATAACTTTATGCTATAGGAATCCTATTTCAATATTGTATATTTCTAATAAAAATACAATATTAGTTACTACTAATGATATATATACTTAGATGAAAAATGTTCGTACTTGCTCTTAAATCTTGTCGATAAACTATTTCCATCCATATCTTTCCTCTTATATTTGCAGTGTCTAATTTAATCAGTACTTTGGTTATAGATATTAAAGTTTCTCTAAAAAGAGCAATATGTAATTGGCCATGAAAAAATACTGAGTGAGGCAATCAGATACCAATATTTAAAATTATATGTCCTTGAGCTTTATTGATTGTCATTGCATGGCAAAGTAAAATCTAATTAGGAATTATTTACGTCAATTATGTTGCCCAAACACAATATGTGCATCAATTATATTACTCTTGAAGTTCATGCATACAATTCATGTATCATTACACAACCCATTTGATTAGTCAAAATTCCCAAAAAGAATTACTAGGTAATTTCTTTTCTGCACCAACTTATGAGGGGCAACTATTTAGAGTTAAAAAGCTCAAAACGTCTTTTTAATATTAATTTTTTATGTCATCAATAACTTCATAAAAACCTGTTAAAAGTTCTTACTTTTCCAGTAAATTTAGAGATCAACTTAATCCAATCTACCAACATGCTCATTTTTACCGGGTAATATTACTTGGCTTATCACGTAATAAGCTGAGTGACATTATTATTTAAGACTAGAAAAATAGCCTTAATAAGTCATTGTATTGAGTCTTTTTTATTGTTATACTCAATAATCATTTCTTCTGGAGTTTTGATGTTACCTTCAATATCGGTTGGTTTCTCATCGTTTCCTACTCTAAGTAAGAATTCACTAAAGTTTGGATCATTCCTCAATATCACGTTCCTTGACAAAGTAATTTTTTTTCATTTTAGGCCACATATGATTTTACCAGAAATAGTTAATTGATTGTTGTCATAAGAACAATTGGTAATACTTGTGTAAAATCTCTACAAAAAATTATCACTTTTACACCAAAATTCTCATTATTTCTCATTACGTCTTTTAATAATTTTTCAAAATTCTCAATAGCCCATTTTTTTGTCATTGGTGTTTCATCCCATAAAAATAGTTGTGTTTTACGCAATAGCTCTACAACCCTATTTTGTTTGACATAGTACATTCACTTGATTCATTTGCATATATTGGTATTTTAAAGCATGGATGTGATATTGTCCCACATGGTATTATTGCGGCAACAACTCCAATGTCGTAGTTGCAAGAGCTATTAATTTTTGGATTTAAGATGAACTAACAATGCACGGTATAAGAATGTAATGTACAAGTATGTATATATTATCGTCTCTATGTAATACTTAAATTGAAATAATTCTTTTTCATTTTGTCAGGATTTTTCTGAATACTTAAATAGTTAAAAGTAATCATCTTTTTAAATTTATGCTGAGAAATTCAATATTAAATTAATTTGACATGACGAAGAATTTGATATGAATGATCATAGCATTTGTATATTTTAAAGAAGTCTAGAGCTTGAATTATTGGTTAGTCCTACTCCCAAACTAAATATTACTTCACGCAACATAGAATGGCCTACATTAGATAAGAAAATAAACGCTAAGAATAATGGAAAATTTAATTTGAACAATGCACAAAGTTATTTTCTTATTTTTAATTTGCATTTAAATTATTTAAATATTTTGTTAATTCCTTTTTCAAGCTTTGTAAAATTGCATAGTTCTCATCAATATGTGGTTTCTAGCTTCAACAAAAAGGTGCAAAAGTACATCACTTGAATAAAGATTAATAGTTCCAGGTCATTTATGAATTTATTTGATTTTATAATTTTAAATAGTATGAGTAAATATCACATCGACTTAGAAGCCAATGAAAAGAATTTGGCGTTTGCATAAGAATTTTTCTTAATGTCATTGGCTTCCTTGTGCCATTGGTGTTCCAAGGTACTTAATAAAAAAAGAAAAATAGTAAATTCACTAAATGTTAAATGATATGAATGATTAAATTAAATATTCAAAGAATTAAATTCAAAAGAAAATTCAAAAGAAAATAATATAACTAATAAGTTTTTATGTGAATTCACATTCATCTTTGTTTGATCACGATGAATGGAGAAGTCTTCTTCTACTTGATTTCACAATCTTTTTTGTATATTTCTTTTTCAGATTGTTAATAGTCTTTTCATTATCACTTGAAATTTGAATTTCAGTGTCATCTTTCTTAATTTTTTTTCTTACTCTTTTTTTTTATTTTATATACTGACTAAAGTTTAGATCATTCATTGACCTCATATTCCTTGGCAAAGTAATTTTTTATTTATTTTGGGCCACAAATATGATTTCACTATACTTGCAAAAATAGTTTGTTAGATTGTTACTTTAGGAATAATAGGTTTTACTTGTATAAAATCTCCACCAAAAGCTATCATTTTTTCACCAAATCCTCATCATTTTTTATTATGTCTTTTAATAGTTTTTCAACATTCTCGGTAGGTAATCATTTCACCAATGATGTTTCATCCACGAAAATAGTTGTGCCTTACGTAATAGCTCTGTAGCTCCATTTTACTTGGACATATTGCACTTACTTGATTCAGTTGTATCTATTGATATTTTAAAGTGTGAATGTGTTGTTCTCCCCTTGGCATTTTTGCAGCAACAATTCCAGTTGTAGCAGTTGCAAGTGCTATTAGAATTTTTGATCTAAAATTAGCCTATCAATAAAGAAAATACCACCCTTGCCCTTTTTTGTATGCAATCTATGACATTGAAAAAACTTTATGTTTTTTGGGATTTAATTTTAGCTCTACTTCTTAATCTTCTGTAGGTATTTCTATTGATACTTCATCTTCATCTCTCTTGGAAAATCATTATCCATATTTTATATGTCAATTTTAATATTTGGAAGATCATGAATGATGATTTTCCAATGCTATCCAAGAAAAAAATCAAACTTTTTAATGTTTTGATAACTTGTAGTTCAATTGAGGTTTTTGACACTCTTTTGAAATTTCAAACATTACCTCAAAGTATGTATCTCAAAGAATTTTCACATCTGTTGGTCCATAATAGACCCAAATGATTGCAAATAGTCTTCATATTTCATGTGGTATTTGAAAAGAGACAACTTTATCTAGACATTCAATAACACTTAAATCAGATTCTAGAAATATTTTTTTTTGTGCAACTTCTTGAAAATTGGAGCAACACATATAATTTACAATTAGCAAATTTTGGAAAGATGTTAACCCTGACATGATTCATGTAGTAATCCTTTCCCTTTAATAGGATTTGCAGTATTTATATGCCCAATCACATTTTTTTTTCTCTCTTTCCAACATTTACCTTATTTCTATCGGCCCATTTTTTTTTCTCTCTATAGATTAGATACCTTTCTTTACCTTGTATTTTACTTTCACAATATGGTCGTGAGTAATGGTACTTGCACTTTTATTCACCATACAAGAATTCTTCAAATTCTTATCTCCACACAGTCCATGCATCATATGTTTTGTAATTAAGTCAGAGTTTAGAATGCTTGTCAACATAACAATTTTACCAAAAAATTTAGAAAATAAAGCAAGTTATTCACAAAAGAAAAAAAAAGGATGGAACCCCAGAGAAAGAAGGATACAAAGAGCTGATCTGATTTTCTTCTGCCTTTCGTCTTCTTGTATAGTTGGTGTTCTCTTTTTAAAATCTTCCAAATATCACTAAATTATCCTAATAGACTTATTGACGAATTAAACAAATATAAATTATTACCTAAAGCTTTTTTATAGGAAATATTAATGTATTAAAATTATATTATTTCCATTAAAGTTAATATATCAAAGGGCATTTTAGCCAAATCAAAAATTGAAAGAAAATAGTATTATTCATATTCATACATATATTTGTGTATATATATATCTCAAGTGTTTATTCTAAAAACATTACAAATTGCATAAATAGAGAATAAACTGAGGAGTCCATTATAGAATGTAGTTTCTTGTTCTTAGAAAAGAACATCATATGTTGAAGAAGTATTGGCGGGCTAAAAATATTATTATATTGTAGATTATTTACTGAAAAATAATATTATTAATTTAGAAAATAAAGCAAGGTTTTCCTATAACATTAAATTCTCAATGAAAATTATAAATTATATTGAGAAGCAAATTAATCTATCATGACTTTCAATTCTAAAAATTTATATAATTGAAAATGTTAATGTATATTACCAACTTTATATTTAACCTATATCAAAATTACCTAATCATACAAAATTAAGAATGAATTAAGTCAAATAGAAGAAGAAGTTCTAAATTTTAGTATAGTTAGAAGCTCGCCTCAATGCTTTAAATTACTTACCTTCTGATTCATATGGAATCATTTGAGCTTCAAAAGTCATATAACATGTGCATTTTGTTTATTTGTAATTGAGTTTCTCATTTTCTTATGTTATTAATTTTATTTATATTCTCGCCTCCATGTAGTACTTAGATTGATATATTTTCTTTTCAAACTATCACAACCTCCGAATAAGATGTATAAAATATAATATAAACAACCTGTACAACACAATTTCTGTATGTAAGCATGTGTATAACTTTTTTTTTCTACTCAGTTCAACAAAAAATGATAAAAGTAAAATGCTTTCATATCATGTCATACTGTATATACATATGTAGTTATTAAACATTAACCAAGTCTATCAAAATCATCACAAACCCAAACTCACTATCACAAAGGAGTTTTGAAAGTGATATACAAGATAAAGTCACTAATATAATACAATAACTGTAAACTAAAAACACAGCCCACAAAATAGTCCAACAGGTCGTCATCCAAGTACATTGATCTTTGAAAGCCTGTAGGAGCTCCACTGCCAGCTAGTAAACTAGAGGTCTCAAGTCTTACCATGATCACCTACAATACATGAACTACATGAGCTAACGCTCAATAAGTAAAAATTATGCATGACAAGAGTATGATGTAAAATCTTATACAACTAAACTATAAGATATGATGCTGTAAATATATCAAATTGAGTAATCATAAATCAAAGAGTTTTTATAAAAATCACTTCATTTACTGGGCCATTGGCCCACCTACTATGCACCCGATAGAGCTCTGAATAACATCAATAATCACATGACCATAAACAAATTGACTCAATCTAAGGGCCATCTCCTGGGATCATCAGAGGTCCACCCCTTGTCTTACCCTGTGATCCTCCTGAAGTCTTCCCACTGGCGGAGTCAATAAGGACACAGTCAAGTGGTTCACCCTCTCGTGACCACCAGAGGCACACCCCCTGTGATACCCGAACCTCTCACAACTCACTTGGCCAATATGATTCATGCATTACATGCTACTTATATGCTAATTTGCATTAACATTTACATGGCATCTTATATAGCATTCTTAATCGTTAGACCTCTAATGCTATCACATGATATAAATGGTTGAGATCTTATAACCTAATTAAGAAATTCTATATTTAAAAAAGAAAAAGAATAGATTGGTTGATATATTGGATATTCATAGGTTATATATTATAATTTTGGAAGTGTTAAAGGTGTTACTAGTAAGTCTATATGATTCGATTTAATTAGATCGAGGTGTTTTAAAAGTATACATCCATGGATTAACATACTTGGATATTGGACATGATATAATGTGATTTAAGTGTCATAATATAAGATCCATATGTGCATATGATTTTAGAAATTACCTATGGGAATGAATGGTGACTAAGATAGGTTGCAACCAAATAAGAATATGTGAGACACACAAGATTAGGGCTGAAAGATAAGGGAGAAAATCAGATTATACCATTACATACCACCTCATGCTTTCTTATTAAGTTTAAGCTAACATCTCAAGCTAACACCTCAAACCCTTCACCCTTAAGCCACGAAAAGACCTTCATTTAAGCCATTTTCATCTTCCAAACACACACCTTAAGGTATTGAAGTGCTCCAAATTGATTCCAAGTTGAAATAAAAGCAAGAAAGTCAAAGAAGAAGTGATTACCATCAAGTTTAACCTCAAAATCTGCATAGGTAACACTTATCTACGATTTTGCCCTTGGTTTTCAGATTATTCTGAATAGTTTTATTGTTTACTAAGATTTCAATATCTCTTATAAAGTGTTAGGAAGTTTTTAGTTAGACTTTGGTACACAAAGAAAGGGTTTTGATGACAAACACTTAATAGGAAATACTTGTGGCAGAAACAGTCACCTTACTATTTTCTTGTATTTTAGGCTTCAAAAGTGTATGATATGTTAAATAAAACCTATAATTATCATCATATACATGTTTATATATGGGTTAAGAGTATTGGAATAAATTTTCATCGGTTAGAAATTGAAATAGGGCATGATATTGAAGAGATGCTCAAAATTGTCACCATCGAATTTCAGATTCTGTCCTATATGAAGTGGACTAGTTTTACAGTATTAAATCTATTAGTTTTGGCAAGGATATGACCTGGTTGTCTCTTTTTATATGTTATATAAGTGAAATTTTTTGGAGTGAATGAATATGTCTAAGGGTGTCAAAATCATCATGCACATTAATGTGGCAACAAGAAAATGTGAAGTGGTGAATCTGTCCCATTTGGTTCATTAACATGTTCCAGCATAGGAAAATGTTGTAATAGTTATAATACATCAATTAAGTAAGGTTAGTATACATTTAAGATATGGAACAAAGGTACGTAAAATGTTGTATTCAGTTATAGTTTCTAAGTGGTAAGGTTGTTTAGTTAAATTGAGATTCAAGATTTTTATACTATATTAGGTATAATGAACTTGTTAATTGAGGATGGTGATTAATATCTACTATTTTTACAGATTGTTTCATATCTAGGGTTGTGGAGTAATACTTAAGAAACCTAGAAGTAACACATAACCGATCAAAGGTAAGTAAAGATTCATTTGCAACTACAATGCATAGACATAGTAAATGTGTGAATAAGTAATACCATTGATCATATGTGCATAGTAGAGGGCATGCATTACTGTCATTCATGTCCATTGAGTATACATACAAGGGCATTGGCACGTGCATGCTTCATATACAAGCATTGTGATAAATCGTGCATTGCACGACATGATTTTGAGAAAGAAAAATATTTTACTGACCACTACTAGTGCACCGAAGCATGCATGGATTTGCATGGTTTTATGCATGGATTTGCAGGTTCGCATGCATGGATTTGCATTTATAGGAGTGTGCATAGATTTGCATGCTTATATGATTATTGGCCATTGGATTATGGCGATGTGTAGAGCTCTTTTTCGGTGCATGGGATAGTAGCATTGGTCAGGGGCCCAAGAAAGAAATAATTTTGAGAGAAATGTTTTGATGCATGGAATTGCATTATGGGCATAGCATTTTGAGATGCATGACTTGATATTGTGGATTATTCTTTGACATGCATAATCTTTACTTACTGAGCATTAGCGCATATAGTTTATGCATTGTAGGTGAGTTTGGTGATACTTGATACCATGGACTTACTGGGCAAGCTGTTGGGGTTCCTACATGTTCTGAGGATCAGTGTACATGGATGACGACCTGTTGGGTTGTGTTGCGGGCATATTCTAATTTTAACATTCATTATTATTATGTAAATTACTGACTATATATAAAGGGCTACAAGATGCAAAATGTCCCTACTTCTTCCAAAAGTAAAGGCTATTATTTTTATTTTTGAGTATCTCGTATTATAATTTTGGGATGTCGTGTCCTATATAACTCTTGAAATTTGATAGTAAATCAGCCTGAGAATAGTGTGACTGTGATGGGTGTTGTGTTTTTATATAAATGGTGATTTTTCTATATAAAGGGTTATATATGTGAAAATATTGTTTATCAAAGTGCTACATTTGACAAAAGTAAATATATATATACACACATGTGCTACATTGTCAAAATTATTGCTATACCAATATCTATATTTAGTGTTGAGGGGTGTTACAGAGTGGTATCAGAGCCCAGTTTGTGGTTCTGTATACTGTCTATGTACATGACCTTTGAAACTGGTGGAGCAAAACCATGCCAATAAGTTTTATTTGTTGTATAATTCATTTTATATTTCATGAATAATATTGGCCATATGTTTTAAGATTTTGTATAAAATATATTGAGGCAGACTCATCAGTAGTAACAGGTACAAAATTTATGGTTGGTATTCTATGTTTAGAGCTACATATTCTCTATTGTCTACTACGTATGTAATAAGCCTGGATAGGGTACTTAATATATATATGAGGTCAATTACAATGTTTTAATTCCTTCTGCAGGTTCAAGATCAACTAATTAGATTTTAAGAGCTCTATGTTAATTTTGTTATATTGGCTAGGATTATGATATAACCTTTTGTGTTGATTGATTTATTGAGAATTATGCATTGTGGAGTATTTCAGGATTATTAAGACTTTTAAATTCTAGGTGATGAAAATTTAGAAATTTTATGGAGGCCATAGTAGAAAAATGTTTACTAATTGTAGAAAATAAAGAAGATTGTTAAATTATAATTTTATACCATGAAAGAGAGTTGTAAGAAAGAGTTATTATCGATCTTTGGGTTGTGTTAGAATTTTTAGAAATGACCAAGTTTACTAAAAATCCATTTGTGTGATCTCAGATCTCTTGATACATGTTGAAAATAAGTTTTCGGGCATGTTGTTGACTAACCAATTGATTTTATCCTGGATATAGTTGTAAGAACAAATCCAATCTCTCTTTTAGTTTATCATATACACCTATTGGAATTCGATGAACCTTAAGTGATATTGTTATAATGTTGGGCAAGGCATTAAGGTTTAGTAATTCTCCTAAACAAGCTCCACTTCATATTCACCTACAAGAAAGATGAATCTTGAGGTTATGTATTTTTTTTATTGGAACTGAATTGAGTAATAATTTGTAATAAGTACAGATTTTTATATTAAGGTTTATTTAATAAATCAAGATGAGCAACTGTGATCTTGAGGAATGATTTTAAGTTTGAATTAATTATGAATTTCTTGTTGTGCCATTGGGTTGACTAATGCCCTAATTATTTTGATATACATGATGAATAATGTGTTTGATGATTCTATATGGGTATGTTTGAGTGATATTCATTGATGATATCTTAGTGTATAATGAGGAGAAATATGATTGACCTTTCAATATGATCTTGAAAACTTTAAGGAAGTAGAAATTATTTGTTCGATTTAGTAAATGCGATCTTTCAATTATGTAATACAATATTTATTTTGGTACTAGTAATTTTCTTAAGAAGGTGTCCTTGTAACTATTCAAAACTTCGAGGTTGTACTAAAATAGAGAAGACCAATAAATGTGATAGAAATAAGAAATGTTTTTTGGGTTAGTGATATTATTGGGTATTCAGTCAAAAATTTCTCCTTGATTGTTATTGCTTTATTTCATCATACATATAGGTATATGAATTTTGAATGGTTCGCTAAGTGGGGAAAAAAATTATACTTACTTAAAGAGAATTGAATTGAGCTTCAGTAGTGACTCCAACTTTAGATATAAGTTATTTATTGTGTATAGTGGTTTATCTCATTGTATTTTAGTATATGTTTGATGTAATATAGAAAAGTTACTCGACACTCTTTGAGTTAATTAGATTATTTATGTAATACTACATGTGACATTACAAAATCGAAGTACTGGAAATATCTATATACTTAAAAGGAGTTGAACCTAAAGAAAGGATATATATTATTAGTAACTGAATATATTGTATGATTTATATAACAACAGATGTCATTGGAATGAAATATCTCAATAGACTAATATTCAAACAAACTTTACATCATAAACTATTATGGGAGTTGAGGGTTGTATAGAGGATGAATTAGAGTAAGTGGTGAATTATCTATTTATTAATATTTTGGTAAGACTAATTTTGTTTGATCCAATTTCAAATACTCAAAATAAGGTCGATGAAAGGTTAGGATTAAGATGAAAGTTAGAAAAGTCACTTAAATAGATTTTTGTGATAAGTGATTATAATCACTTAATAAGAGATAGGTGCGAAAATGAGGGATACGAAATTACAAGACTAAGTTTTAGGTGATGATCATGTACCTTTTTATTTGTTTTATTTAGTGGTATGAATGATGTTTGTGATCTCAAGAAAATATACAGATATCGGATACTAGACGGGCTATTATGGAATATATCGTTAATATTTGGTTTGCCACAAAAAAAGGATATATGTAAAAGTTCATATGTTGGAATGACTTAGTTCTGCTTTTATTTTCAGGTGGAAATGAGAAGGGATTCAGAAATTTTGTACATGATAATGGAATTGGGTTATTGTTCATAGATTATCTGAATATGCTCATTCTTTCTCAATTTACCTTAGGTATTCCATGGAAATCTATGGAAAGACAAATGTATAAGAAGCAGTTAGACTTTATGGTTTATTAGTTCTGATGTAGATTTAAGGTCTTTGTCCACTTCCTAGAAGATATTACATCAAGTATTGGTAGCAAAATTATATTTTAGTATTGTGATCATCCATGCATCAATGGGCAACCAGGACAAACAAATTAGGCTTTGCAAGATATGCTTAGAGATTGTGCAGTAGATTATTGATGTCAATTGAGAAAATTGTTTCTTAGGAGGAATTTCTTATCACAACAGTGATAAGGCTACTTGGGATAGTTCTCTATGAGGCATTGTATGATAGAAAATTTAGGTCATCATTTTATTGAAATGAAATTGGTGTTCTTTTAGGTTGACTATGGTTTGGGAAATGATAGAAGTGGTAGAACAAATTGCTAATGTATGGAAACTCGTTAGAGGTGACCCTAGAGTTATGCAGATTAAAGAAGAATATCGTTGCAATTTATGATAGAGGATCAATTTTTTGAAGGTGTCTCCAATGAAATGGATTATGCGGCTTGCGCAAAAAAATAAATAAATTTGGGGATGTTACATACAAACTTGATCCTAGGTACATTGATTTATTTTGCATTACTGAGATAATTGAGAATATTTTCTGTAAACTCGACCTCTTTGCATCAATGTCTCGAGTTCACAAAAGAAAGTATATTATGAATCTATATCATCTATTGAAAAGGGACCAATAGAACTAAATTGAGGTCGGAGATATGAATAAAGACCTATAGAGATTCTAGTAAGGGATGTAAAGTAACTTCAAAATGAGAATATCTTATTAGTTAAAGTACAAAATAGAAGTCAATCAACAGAAGAAGCTATTTGGGAAATGGAGGACGAAATGAGAACTAAGAATCCTGAACTTTTTCGGTAAGTGAAATTTCGGGGATGAAATTTTTATGAGGGGAGGATGTGATACCCGAACCTCTCACAACTCACTTGGCCAATGTGATTCATGTATTACATGCTACTTATATGCTAATTTGTATTAACATTTACATGGCATCTTATATAGCATTCTTAATCGTTAGACATCTAATGCTATCACATGATATAAATGGTTGAGATCTTATAATCTAATTAAGAAATTCTATATTTAAATAAGAAAAAGAATAGATTGGTTGATATATTGGATATTCATAGGTTATATATTATAATTTTGAATGTGTTAAAGGTATTACTAGTAAGTCTATATGATTCGATTTAATTAGATCGAGGTGTTTTAAAAGTATAATGATTGCCTAGTTTTCATTTTCTAAAATCACATGCACATATGAACCTTGTATTATGACACTTAAATCACATTATATCATGTCCAATATCCCAAGTATGTTAATCTATAGATGTATACCTTTAAAACACCTCGATCAAATCGAATCGAATCATATAAGCTTACTAGTGACACCTTTAACACTTCTACAATTATAACATACAACCTATGAATATCCATTATATTGATCAATCTATTCTTTATCTTATCTAAATATAGAATCACTTAATTAGGTTGTAGGATCTCAACCACTAACATCAAGTGATAGCATTGGAAGTATAATGATTAAGAATGCTATAAAAGATACGATGTAGATATTAATGCAAATTAGCATATAAGTAGCATGTAGTGCATGAATCATATTGGCCAAGTGAGTAGTGTGAAGCTTGGGTATTACATCTTCCCCTCCTTATTAAAATTTCATCCTCGAAATTTACTTACCGAAAGAGTTCAGGATACTTGACTTTCATATCATCTTCCCTTTCCCAAGTAGCTTCTTCTGTTGATTGATTTCTCCATAATACTTTAACTAATGGGATTGTTTTATTTTTGAGTTGTTTTACTTATCGTAAAAGAATCTCTACAGGTCTTTCTTCATAACTCAAATCTTCTTTCAGCTCTATAGGTTCATTCTTCAGAATATGAGATGGATTCGCAATATATTTCCTCAACATAGATACATGAAATACATTGTGCACTTGAGACATTGATCCAGGTAGGTCGAGTTTGTAAGCCACATCCCGAATTCGTTCAGTAATATGAAATGGACCAATATATCTAGGACTTGGCTTTCCTTTCTTTCCAAATCGCATAATCCCCTTCATTGGAGATACCTTCAGAAATACCTGATCTCCTACTGCAAATTCTAACATTCTTCTTCTTTGATCAACATAACTTTTCTGTCGGCTCTCAGCAGTCTGCATTCGTTGACGAATTTGTGCCACAACTTCTGTCATTTCTTGAATCATATTTGGGCCCAAAAGCTTCTTTTCACCAACTTCATCCTAATGATCTGGAGATCTACATTTTCTACCATATAATGCTTCATAGGGGGCCATTCCAATTGTGGGCTGATAGCTGTTAATATAAGAGAATTCCACTAAAGGTAAAAATTTGCTCCATTGACCATGAAAATCTAATACACAAGCTCTAAGCATATCTTCCAATGTTTGTATTGTTCGCTCTGATTGTCCATCAGTCTGAGGATGATATGCAGTGATGAAAGATGATTGTGTTCCCAATGCCTTGTGTAAACTCTTCCAGAACATAGACAAAACATTGAATCTCTATCAGAAATAATAGATAGTGGTACCCCATGAAGTCTGACCACTTCCTGCATATATATCTATGCATAACGGTCCATGGAATAAGTAGAACATATTGGAAGAAAGTTAGCAGATTTAGTTAACCTATCAATGATAACCCAAATAGCATCGTGACCTTTAACTATTTTAGGTAATCCCAATACGAAATCTATTGTCATTCTTTCCTATTTCCACTCTGGAATAAATAAAGGTTGCAAGGTTCCTGCTGGTCTTTATGTTCTGCCTTTATTTGTTGACATATCAAACATTGTTCTACAAATTGAGCAATATCTCTTTTCATACCTGGCCACCAGTAATGCGTTATCAAATCTCTATACATTTTAGTAGCTCCTGGATGTACTAAATATGGTGTTGAATGTGCCTCTACCAAAATATGTTCCCGAATGTTGTCTACATTACGCATATATAACCTATTTTGGAACCGCAAAATACCATTCTCTGACATCTGAAAATCAGAAATTTTTTTTGAAGCCATATCTTTAATCATTTTAGTAACATATTCATCAACTTGTTGTCCCTGTTGCATTCTATCAATCAAAGTTGGTTGGAGTGTCAAAGCTGTAAATTTGGCCTCCATTGATCCCTGTTGTACAATTTCTACATCCATTTTCTGTAGTTCAATTAACTCTGGTTTCTGAGTCAAAGCTAAAATTGTAGTATTTTTGTGTTGATTTCCTGCTCAATGCATCAGCCACAACATTAGCCTTATCAGGATGATAGTTAATAACACAATCATAATCTTTCACTAACTCCAACCATCTTCGCTGTCCATATTTAACTCTTTTTGGGTGAAGAAATATTTTAAGCTCTTATAATCAGTATATATCTCACATCGTTCACCATACAAATAATGTCTCCATATCTTAAGTGCAAACACCACCACAACAAGCTCTAAATCATGTGTGGGATAATTCTTCTCATACTCTTTAAGCTATCTGGATGCATATGCAACTAGTTTACCATTTTGCATCAATACACATCCCAACCCATTTTTTGAAGCATCACTATAAACCCCAAAGCCTCCAGTACCTGATGGAATAGAAAGAATAGGAGCTGAAGTTAACCTCTTCTTCAATTCCTGAAAACTTTTCTCACAAGCATCCGTCCATTTAAATATCACACATTTTCTAGTTAATTATGTCAAAGGAGAAGCTATCTTGGAGAATCCTTCAACAAATCTACGGTAATATCCAACTAAACACAAAAAACTTCATACTTCAGAAGGATTAGTAGGTTGTAACCAACTATTAATAGCTTCTACTTTACTTAGATCTACAGATATTCCTGCTCATGATATTACATGTCCCAGAAATACCACTCGATCAATCCAAAATTCACATTTCTTAAATTTAGCATATAGTTGTTTCTCAAAACCTCTAAAACCATTCTTAGATGTTCACCATATTCTTCTTTTGTACTAGAGTAAATCAGGATATCATCAATAAATACAATAACAAATCTATCAAGGAAATTTTTAAATACCCAGTTCATCAAATCCATAAAAGCTGCTGGAGCATTTGTCAACCCAAATGGCATCACCAAAAATTCATAATGTCCATATCTTGTGCTAAATGCTATCTTGGTGACATCATCATCTTTTATTTTCAATTGATGGTACCCAAATTGCAAATCAATTTTTGAAAATATAGATGCACCTTGGAGCTGATCAAATAAGTCTTCTATTCTAGGCAGATGATACTTACTCTTGATTGTAACTTTATTTAAATCTCGATAGTCTATACACAATCGCATTGTACCATCCTTCTTACGCACAAATAGAACCGGTGCACCCCATGGTGTGAAAAACTAGGTCTGATAAAACCTTTATCTAATAATTCTTGTATTTGTGTCTTCAATTCTTTCAACTTAATTGGTGCCATTCGGTATTGGATATGTTCCTGGATTTAATTCAATGACAAACTCTATCTCATGGTCTGATGGTAATCCAAGAAGATCATCAGGAAATACTTCTGGATATTCCCAAACAACTGACACTTCATTGAGGATAGGATGGTGTTTTTCTTCAATGCTCAGAACACTTGCCAAATATCCTTCACAACTACTATCTAATAATCTTTGTGCTCTTAATGCTGATATAATTGGGAATTTGAAACTTTGTACGATTTCAATAAAGGAGAACGATTCCTCACCAGGAGGTTGAAAAGTTACTGTCTTTCTCAAATAATCTATTGTAGCCCGATACTTTGACAACCAATCCATACCCAAAATCATATCATAGTCATTTATGACCAGTACAATTAAATCAGCATAGAGTTCTCTATTTTCAATAGGAATAACACAATCTCTTAAAACGTGGTTAGTTTATTTTGAATCTCTAGAAGGGATTATGACATTGTAACTGACCTCAACAGTATGAGGTACTCTACCCAGCCTCTTCACATACTTAGTGGACATAAATGAGTGTGTAGCTCCAGAATCAAATAACACAAATGCTGGGGTACCAAAGATAGAGAATTTACTTATTACCACTTATGGGTTCGCCTCAGTATCTGATATAGTGATGGTAAAGACTCTAGCTGGTACTTTTTTTTGTCCAATCGGATTTGGATTATCTGGACATGCTCTGGCAATATGTCCAACCTTCCCATACACAAAACATGTTCTAGTCTCCGTTGGGCAGACTCCACTGTGGTGACCACCATATTTAGAACAAGCAGGTTGCGACATCGGTGCTTTACCTTGATCAATCTTTGTACGCTTACTCTGATCCCACTGTTGTTGCCCTTGTCTAGGTTGGAATTTAGATTTTTGATTCTACATTTGAAATGGTCTCTTCTTTTCATTTCCAACCCATCGTTGCCCTTGTCCTTGCTTAAATTAGCGTCGAATCTCCTGATCACGAGAAATTCTAAGTTCAGCTTGTTCTGCCACTAAAGCTCTCTCAGCAACTTGTGAGTATGTCACTCCTTGGATTCTTGCCATATTCACATCTCTATATAGCTATGGTCTCAAGCCTTCAAGGAACCTTTCAACTTTCAATGCATCAGTATTGACCATATGTGTGGCAAATCTGGATAGCTGTTCAAACTTACGAATGTATTCTCCAACTATCATAGTTCCTTGTCGTAACTGTATAAATTCATTCATCTTCATTGCACGAACTGGAGCTGTGAAGTATTTATTTCGAAACAAATCTTTAAATCTATCCAAGTCATGACAACGATGTTTTCAATGCTTCTCATTGTATCCCACCAATGTCCAGCACTGCCTCGAAGCATAAATGATACACACATCACTTTCTCTTCTTCTGAAACTCTACTATAGTGAAACATATTTTCAAGAGTTCTCAACCAATCTTCAGCAGCTGTAGGATCTAGTGCATCCTCAAACACCGGTGGGTTCAGTTTTCTAAATCTTTCCCCAATTATCTCCACCTGTTCTACTCGGGGTTGTG
Source organism: Paulownia fortunei (assembly GCA_019321725.1). Taxonomy (NCBI): domain Eukaryota; kingdom Viridiplantae; phylum Streptophyta; class Magnoliopsida; order Lamiales; family Paulowniaceae; genus Paulownia; species Paulownia fortunei. Next base: position 12,249,067 of record CM033107.1, on the reverse strand, counting down.
GTTGAACCATTTTAGCCCTTGGTTGTCCACCCATATCCCTCCGCTGGATAAGTTACTGAATTTGTTCTGATTGTCGTTCAACAAGCTCTGTAAGTCAAATGATGATAACATCATGATCATTACTCAGAATAGGTGTCTGCTCTCCTAGGGTTCTGGTTCCACTACTACTTTCACCCCTTGTTCTCATACCATTTTGTTTATAACAAATGACCAACATAATTCATGAAATATATAATGCAATATAACATAAAATAGTTGTGCTCCACAAGTTCTAAGATCATGTACATGGACAGTCTACAGAATCAAGACCTGGGCTCTGATACCACTCTTTTCACAACCTCCTAATAAGATGTATAAAATATATATATAAACAACCTGTACAACATAATTTTTTCATGTATGCATATGTATAACTTTTTTTTTCTACTCAGTTCAACAAAACATTGATAAAAGTAAATTGCTTTCATATCCTGTCACACTATATATACATATGTAGTTATTAAACATAAACCAAATCTATCAAAACCATCACAAATCCAAACTAACTATCACAAAGGAGTTTCGAAAGTAATATACAGGATAAAGTCACTAATATAATACAATAGCTGTAAAATAAAAAACAAAGCCCACAAAATAGCCCAACAGGTCGTCATCCAAGTACATTGATCTTTGAAAGCTTGTAGGAGCTCCACTGCCAGCCAGTGAACTAGAGGTCTCAAGTTTCACCATGATCACCTACAATGCATGAACTACATGAGCTAATGCTCAATAACTAAAAATCATGCATGACAAGAGTATGATGTAAAATCTCATGTAACTCAACTCTAAAATATGATGCTATAAATGTATCAAATTGAGTAATCATAAATCAAAGAGTTTTTATAAAAATCACTTCATTTATTGGGTCGTTGGCCCACCTACTATGCACCGGATAGAGCTCTGAATAACATTAATAATCACATGGCCATAAAAAAATTAACTCAATCCAAGGGCCATCTCCTGGGATCACCAGACGTCCACCCCTTGTCTTCCCCTGTGATCCTCTAGAAGTCTTCCCACTGGCGGAGTCAATAAAGACACAGTCAAATGGTTTACCCTCTCGTGACCACCAGAGGCACACCCCCTGTCAACCCCTGTGATCCTCCGAGAAGTAACACTCACATCACCCTAAAATATCATATAAGCACGCCTCGAATGCCTTATAAAAATAGTATCCAACGGATTTCTTTGGACACCCCACAAACTGGCATAAGGTGGATCTAGTATCCAGCTTTTTTCCCACTTGCTACTTCACGTAAGCAGGACAACCACATACCTTAAGGTATTTGTAAGAAGGGGTCTTACCACACCACATTTCATATTTTGTTTTGGGCACCGACTTGCTTGACACTCTATTTAACAGAAACTCCACCGATTCCATAGCATAGCACCAGAATGAAAGAGAAATCTCAATGAAACTCATCATGGACCGAAACATGTACAACAATGCTTGGTTCCTTCGCTTAGCAACCCCATTTAGCTATGGATTTGCAGACGAAGTCCACTGTAAGAGAATCCTATTCTCTCTTAAATAATCAAGAAACTTTGAGCCCAAGTACTTGACTCTAAAGTTAGATCAAAGAGTCTTAATACTTTACCTAGTTTATTTCTCCACTTTATGCCTAAAGTCTTTGAACCTTTTAAAGTCTTCAAACTTGTATCTAAGAAGATACACATACCCATTCCTTGAGAAATCATCAGTAAAGGTAATGAAATAGTGGTAGTTTCTACGGGTACTAACACTTAGTAGCCCACATACATCCGTATGGATCAAATCCAAAGGATTTGCAGCACACTCCACTTGTCCAATAAATGATGACTTGGTCATTTTTCCCTTTAAGCAAGATTCACAAGTCGATATCTCTTGCACGTCCGTAAGGTCAAGCAAGTTAGTTAACTTGTCGATTCTTTTCTTAGAGATATGACCTAGTCTAGCATGCCATAAGTATGTGGAACCATGTTTATCTAATTTACGTTTATTACTTTGTTGAATGCAAGATGGTGTTTTAGGCTGGACAATATATAAATCATTTGTCAAGGTTCCAACATGAACTAAAGAAGAACCAAAGTAAATAGAACAATTTCCATCATTTATTGAAAAACAACCTTCTCTATCCAAAATAGGAATATAAAAAATGTTCTTTATTAGTTTAGAAACATAAAGACAAGAATCTAAAACTATCTTACTATCTCTCCCAATGCTGAGTAAATAGTTCCTATGGTTAATGTAGCAACTTTTGCTCCATTCCCAAGCCTCAGGATCCTCTCTCCCTTATTCAGCTCCTTGCTTATTGTCATCACTTGCAAATTATTATAAAGATGAGTACACAATCGGTATTTAATACCTAAGAAGCATCGTTAATCAAAAGATTAACTTCAACAAAGAACGTACCAGAGCCTTTCTTGAGACCTGCTAGGTACCCATAGTAGTGACACTTATCCTCGGCCTTGGAACCCTTCTTCACTCCACAGAAGGCTTTAAACCATTTGCCTTCTCAAAAGAACCCTTCTTCTTCCCCTTTTTTGAATTTTTGGTCTTAGAATGGGATAAAGAGCCAACGAGTAGGATAGACTTCTCTTTTTTCATGGTGGATTCAATTGTCTTCAACATGTTAACCAGCTCAGCAATGCTAGTCTCCATCTTACGCAAGTTGAAGTTTACCACTAAGGAGTCAAATGAAGGTGGCAAAGATTGTAGCACAAGATACACATAGAGTTCGTTATCCATAACAACTCTAAGGGACTCGAGTCTCTCAATCAAGGCTATCATCTTCAGTTCATGGCCATGAACCAAAGATCCTTCCGTCATATGACATCAAAAGAGCTCCTTAGATACCTGGTATCTATCGTGCCTTGTATGTTCGCCATACAATTCCTTTAGATGAAAGTGGATATTGGTAGCATGTGCCATACCTTCATATTGCCTCTGCAACTTGTTTGACATTGATGCTATTATATAGCACCGAAACTTGCACATCGTCAATTTGCGTACGATGTTTTGCAAGCTCTTCTTCAATGGAATCCACCAGTGGATTCGGTGGTGGCGTCACATCAAGATCATAAGCCCTCTTTTCAAACTGGAGACAGTTGGGATCGATGAGTTTGTTGGTGTCAAGAATAGATGCAACTGGATTTTTAGCTATTTATAAATTAATTATCTATAAAAATACGAGATAAAAAATAAGCATACATTTAATAGTTTATTTATTCATAATAAGGTCTTTAATAATAAATGCCTCCTACTATTTTATTCGAATCCCACCACCCTTTAGATGGATATTCTAGAATTCATATTTTCTAGTGGGCTTGAAGTCCAACTGGCATTATCATACACCCCAATTTTATGAGCCCATATGATAAAACTAAAAGGTAGCTAACACAATAGCAATTGCATTCTCTTGCAACCCTCAAGCTATTTTGTCTCACTACTTTTTATGCACTCTAATTTTATATGCCTATATGGTATTGAGTGTCAAGTGTTTCCCATCAAACATGTCAATAAGACAATCAAAGTATGTCCCATGACTCGTGGTCAACACCTTTAACCCTCCTACCGCATGGGGCATCTCTATGCTAGTAGTGGTCATAGCTATCACCTCCACTTAACACATCCCATGACTCATGGCCAACTAACTAAGCATGGCAGTATTTCACATGCTAGCTACTTTTGATGGAAGGATTGTATGATTGGACCCAGCCCAATATTCCCCATTTACACTTAATATACAATCTATATTATTATGAAATTGTGAATGTTTCTTCCAATTTTGATTGAACTAAAATGACCATTTGACATAGTAATTTTAATGGCAACAAGGCAATTTAAAATTGTTTCTCCTAAAAATAGTTGTTTTCAAGTTGAACTAGATTTTTAGTAGGAAACAAACACTAAAAATTCTAAAATAACTTATGATATATTATTTTTAATGGAAATAATGTAATTACAATATTGAATTTTTTATTAGATTAAAATGATCCTTTGACATATTAATTCCTTTGACATATTATTTTTAATGGCAATAAGGTAATTTATAATTCTTTCTCCTAAAAAATAGTTCTTTTTTCAAATTGAAGTGGACTTTTAGTAGAAAACAAACACTAAAAATTAATGAGGAAGAATAACACTATGTAATACATAAAATGATGCAATTTGATGGATAACTAAGTGATTTTGTATATATGTTATTAGTCTTTAAAATGAATTACAAACTCCATAAATTTAGGATTAAAGGAAATAATAAAGAATAAGAAGAAAATAACGTAGAACTAAAAAAAGAAGAAAATCAAGTTGAACTAGACTTATAGTTGAAACAAACACTAAAAATTAATGAGTAAGAAATTTGAAAACCAAATAAATAAAATAAAAGAAAATAAGAAAAACCAAATATAAATTAAATATAGAGACACCTATCCTACCTAGGTTTATGCGGCTAACTCCAATACAGAGATATATTATTTTTATGAATTTGGATTTAAATTTGAATTAATATTAGTTATAATTATATTTCCTATATGTGGAACTTTTAATTATCGGTTTAGTTCTATAAACCTAGACATATGAATCATGGAAATTTTTTGGTCAAATTCAATATAAAAATATGTGTCTCAATTCTTATATTCATTTAACACTTTTCATAAAAATAATTAGAGAAAAATATAGAAATCTTAAATAGCATGAATAAAATTATGGTATTAATTTGTCTTATAATATTGGAAAAGAACAAGGTACATCTTGCACCAACTCAAATAAATAAGGTTTAGTCTCACTTTACCCCCATCTACTTTTGTTGAATATCACTTTACCCCCCTATACTCTCAATTGTCTTACTTTACCACCTGGTACTTTCATTCTATCTCACTTTAACCTCTTGTATTCTCATTGTCTTACTTTACCCCTTGTACTATTAAAAAAATAACCAAATTACCCTTACCAATTATTTATAATAAAATTATTTTAAAAAGTTTTAAGATTAATAGACTTGTATTTATATTTTAATACTTTTTCAAATTAATTAATAACACTTAACAATAAGTTCATTTGAATTTTATTATCATTAAATTTTAATAGCTATTTTTTATAAATATAGTTCCTATTAAATTTCTATATTGTATGATATCTTTATTAGCTAATACATTTTACTTATAAAGTTTCTACTTGTCCTAAATATAAAAATATTTAACATATTTCTATTCTTTTTTAAATACATAAAATATTGGTAATAAATTTCTCATTGTTAATGAATTATTAAAATTTCATAAAAACTATGTTAAATTCAAAAAAGGTTTTTGTAGGTATGATTTAGCAGTATTAAATAATTTATAAATAGTCGAATTATTGTAATTTAATAGATGCCATGTTCTATTTAAAAAAAACATAGTCATTTTAGTATTTAATTTTGTTACTATTACTTGATTATAATGATTATTTTAGAATTTAACATAGTTTCTATGAATTTAAGATCATTCTATTAATAATAAAAATATTACTAATATTTTATGTATTTAGTATGATAATATTTAACAATATTTTATATATTTTTTAAATTTATATTGAGTAGGAAATTCATAAGTAAAATGTAATAAACGAGCCTCACACTACTCGACCAATATGATTCATGAATTACATGTTATTCATAAGTGCTTGCATTGAAACTACATGGCATGATCTGTTTTACCTTATAATCACATTTGATCATTAAATTTCTAGGAAATCTCATATGGTGTTAGTTGTCGATCATCATAATATAAGTAATCAATATTAAATTGAAATAAGAAGAAAATGAGGTTGATCAATATTGGATATCGATGGGAAATATAGGTTATAATTTTGGAATTGTTAAAGTTGTTACTAGTAAGCTTATACGGTTTGATTCGATTTCATCCAGGTATTTCAAAAGTATATATCTTTAAATTGCATATTTGGGACATTGGACATAAGATAATATGATTCAAAGGTGATATTACAATATTCATTTATGTATAACATTATATAATTTTTAATATAGATAATTATTTAAGAATCGGGTGACAATCGGGTAAGAAATTAAATGAACGGCTAGGAAATTAGCTTATGAATTATCTATGGTATCTTGTGGTAATTAAAATAGGATGCGATAAAATTAATGTATAGTAAGACACATCTGATCTAGGCTTGAAAAATGGGTGAAATGTCAGATTTATACTACAACTTACCACCTCAAGCTTGCTACCAAGCTTAAGCAAGCACCTCAAGTGCCACCTCAAGCTTTCTTTCACTCTTAGCCATTTACCCATGACCCTCAACCATTTTCAGTCATTTTCAGGGTCCAAACTCATGTCAAAAATCTCTATAAGCTGGTCCTAATTGATTCCAACTGATAGAAAAGGGAAAAGGAAGCAGTAATGACAAGTAGAAGCTGAAACTGGCATAGGTGAGGTTCATATACAGTTTTGACATCAATTTTTATATTATTTGAGGGTTTTGTGATTTCTTAAGATTCTTATCTTTTTCATGATGATGTTAGAGGTTATTCATAGGGTTATTATGCATAAGAGAATGATTTGTGGTTGCGAACAGATAGTAGAACCACTAAGGGGCATAATCTGTATATATGTTGATTTCTAGTTTATTGAGCTTAAAATCTGCAAGAAACCTCGGGTAAATTCTATATTTATCATCATGAACGTGTTTATATAGGATTTAAGATTATGTATTTAGTTTTGAATAGCTTGGGAATTAAAATATGGCATGACAATTAAAGAGATGCTTAGAAATGTCTCCATCGAATTTCAGATTATGTCTTATGTGAATGGGACTGGTTTAACAGAATTAAATCCATTACTTTTGGAAATAATATGACCTGGTTGTCTCTTTGTATATGTCATCTAAGAGTGGTGAAAATTAGGGAGTGATTGAATATACTTAAGGGTGCCAAAACCATTAATGTCATGAAGTTCGCAAAACTATCATGGTAGGAAAAATCTGTTTCAGTATATTGTCACGGTAGTATGTACCTTAAGAGTTTTATGATTGTTGAAACATGTTGACTGAAAGATGACTTACATTTCATATTGAACATACCATTCATGAGCATTTACATGTGCATGCATAACATATGAGTATAGTTGAGGTTCTTGCATGCATGATATGATTTGAGACATGATTTTCAGAAAACAAATATTTTTGGTTGGCCACTACTAGTGTACTGAGGAATGCAAGGCATGCTTATGTGATATTTTGGGGCACCGTGAGTGTTACTTCTCGAGGATCATAGGGGTTGATAGGGGTGTGCCTCTGGAGGAAATGAGAGGGTGGACCACTTGACTATGCCTTTATTAACGCCGCTGGTGGGAAGACTTCTTGAGGATTACAAGGGAAGATAGGGGGTGGACCTCTAGTGATCCCAAGAGATGGCCCACGGACTGTGTCAATCTGTTTATGGCCATGTGATTATTGATATTGTTGAGAGCTCTATCCGGTACGTAGTAGGTAGGCCAAGGGCCTAGTGGTGGAAAATGATTTTGAATGAACTATTTTGGTCCAGGAGCTTGCATTCCTGGCATGATTTCATAGAGATGCATCACATATATGTTAGATTATCTCTTCAGCATGCATGATTTTCACTTACTGAGCGTTACCTCATGTAGTTCATGCATTATAGGTAAGCATGGTGATACCTGAGACTCTGATGCTTACTGGGCTGGTTATTGGAGCTCCTAAAGGCTTCTAAGGATCACTGTACATGGATGATCACCTGTTGGGTTGTGTTGTGGGCATATTCTAATTTTTACAATCATTATTATTGTGTTAATTATTTTCTATATATAAAGGTTTACAAGATGCAAAATGTCCTTGCTTCTTCTGAAAGTATAAGCTATTATTTTAATTTTTGAGTCTATCGTATTATAACTTTGGGATGTCGTGTCCTATATAACTCTTGAAATTTTATAGTACATAAGTTTGAGAATAGCGTGACTGTGATGGGTGTTGTGTTTTTTATATAAATGGTGATTTTTCTATATACAGGGTTATATGAAAGAAAAATACTTTTACTATTTTTCAAAGTGCTACAGTTGACAAAAAACTTATATATATACACATGTACACACATGTGCTACATTTTCAAAATTATTGTTATATCAATATCTATATTTAGTGGTGGGGGTGTTACAGAGTGGTATTAGAGCCCAGTTTGTGGTTCTGTAAACTGTCCATGTACATGACCTTTGAAACAAGTGGAGCACAACCATGCCAGTAAGTTTTATTTGTTGTATAATTCATTTTGTATTTCATGAATAATATTGGCGATGTGTTTTAAGATTTTGTATAAAATAATGTTGAGGCAGACTGATCAGTAGTAACAGGAACAAAATTTATTGTTGGTATTCTATCTTTAGAGCTATATATTCTCTATTATCCACTACGTATGTAACAAGACTGGATAGGGTACTTGATATATATATGAGGTCAATTACAATGTGTTAATTCCTTTTGGAGGTTCAAGATCAACTAATTAGATTTTAAGAGCTTTATGTTAATTTTGTTATATTGGCTAGGATTATTATATAACCTTTTGTGTGGATTGATTTATTGAGAATTATGCATTGTGGATTATTTTAGGATTATTAAGACTTTTAAATTCTAAGTGATGAAATTTTAGAAATTTTATAGAGGAATGTTTACTATTTACAGAAAATAAAGAAGATGTCAAATTATAACTTTCTACAGTTATTGTGAAAGAGAGTTGTAAGAAAGAGTTATTATCGATCTTTGGGTTGTGTTAGAATTTTTAGAAATGACCAAGTTTACTAAAAATCTATTTGTGTGATCTCAGATCTATCATACATGTTGAAAACAAGTTTTCGGGCATGCTATTGACTAACCAACTGATTTTATCCGGGATATAGTTGTAAGAACAAATCCAATCTCTCTTTTAGTTTATCATATACAACTATTGGAATTTGATGAACCTTTAGTGATATTGTTATAATATTGGGTAAGGCATTAAGGTCTAGTGCTTCTCCTAAGCAATCTCCACTTCATATTCACCTAGAAGAAAGATGAATCTTGAGGTTATGTATTATTTATTACAACTGAATTGAGTAATAATTTATAATAAGTACATATTTTCATATTAAGTTTATTTGATAAGTTAAGAGGAGTTACTGTGATCTTCAGGACTGTTTTTAAGTTTGAATTAATTATGAATTTCTTGTTGTACCGTTGGGTTGACTAATGCCTTAATTATTTTGATATACATTATGAATAACGTGTTTGATGATTCTATTTAGATATGTTTGGGGTGATATTCATTGATGATATCTTAGTGTACAACGAGGAGAAATATGATTGACCTTTCAATATGATCTTGGAAACTCTAAAGAAGTAGAAAATTATTTGTTCAATTTAGTAAATGTGATCTTTTAGTTATGTAATATAATATTTATTTTTAGGACTGGTAATTTTCTTAAGAAAGTGTCCTTGTAACTATTCTAAACTTCGAGGTTGTACTAAAATAGGGAAGACCAATAAATGTGATAGAAATAAGAAACGTTTTCTGGGTTAGTGATATTATTATTCTTCCGTAGTTTTTACTGCTTTATTTTATCATACATGCAGGTATATGAAATTTGAATGGTTCGTTAAGTGGGAAGAAATCTCTAATTACTTAAAGAGAATTGATTTGAGCTTCGGTAGTGACTCCAACTTTAGATATAAGTTATTTATTGTGTATAGTGCTGTATCTCATTGTGTTTTGGTATATGTTTGATGCAATATAAAAAAAAAAGTTACCCGACACTCTTTGAGTTAAATAGATTATTTATGTAATACTACGTGTGACATTACAAAATGGAAGTACTTGAAATGTCTGTATACTAAAAAGGAGTTGAACTTGAAGAAAGGATGGATATTATTAGTAAGTGAATATATTGTATGATTCATCTAACTGCAAATGTCATTGGAATGAAATATCTCAATAGACTAATATTCATACCAATTTTACATCATAAACTATTATGGAAATTGAGGGTTGTATAGAGGATGAATTAGAGTAAATGGTGAATTATCTGTTTATTAATATTTTGGTAAGACTTAATTTTATTGATCCAATTTCAAATGTTCAAAATAAGGTCGATGAAAGGTTAACATTAAGATGAAAGGCAGAAAAGACACTTAAATATATTTTTGTGATAAGTGATTATAATCACTTAATAAGAGATAGATGTGAAAATTAAGGATACAAAATTGCAAGACTAAGTTTTAGGTGATGATCATGTACCTTCTTATTTGTTTTATTTAGTGGTATGAATGATGTTTGTGATCTCAAGAAAATGTACAGATATCAAATACTGGTTAAGCTATTATGGGATATATTATTAATATTTGGTTTGCCACGAAAAGGGGATAAATGTAAAAGTGCATATGCAGGAATGATTTAATTTTGATTTTATTTTTCGGTGGAAATGGAAAAGCATTCATAAATTTTGTATATGATAATGGAATTGAGTTATTGTTCATAGGTTAACTGAATATGCTCATTATTTCTCAATTTACCCTAGGTATTCCATGGAAATCTATGAAAAGATAAATGTATAGGAAACGGTTAGACTTTATGGTTTATTAGTGTCTATTAGTTCTGATGTAGATTTAAGGTCTTTGTCCACTTCCTAGAAGATCTTACATCAGGTATTGGGAACAAAATTATATTTTAGTATTGTGATCATCCATGCATCAATGGGCAACCAGGACAAACAAATTAGACTTTGTAAACAAGATATGCTTAGAGATTGTGCATTAGATTATTGATGTCAATTGAGAAAAATTTTCCTTAGGTGGAATTTCTTATAACTATAGTTATAAGGCTACTTGGGATAGTTCTCTATGAGACATTATATGATAGAAAATATAGGTCATCATTTTATTGAAATGAATTTGGTGTTCTTTTAGGTTGAATATGATTTGGGAAATGATAGAAGTTGTAGAACAAATTGCCAATGTATGGAAACTAGCTAGAGGTGACCATAGAGTTATGTAGATTAAAGAGGAATATCGTTGCAATGTATGATAGGGGATCAAATTTTTGAAGGTGTCTCCAATGAAAGAGATTATGCAGCTTGGGCAGAAAAAAATATTAGGGATGTTACATACAAACTTGATCCTAGGTATAATGGTTTGGTTTGCATTACTGAGAGAATTGAGGATATTGCCTATAAACTCGACCTCTTTGCATCAATGTCTAGAGTTCGCAATGTGTTTCATGTATCCATTTTAAGAAAGTATATCATGAATCTATGTCATCTACTGAAGAAACAACCAATGGAACTAAACTAAGGTCGAAGATATGAAGAAAGACCTATAGAGATCTTAGTAAGCGATGTAAAGCAACTTCAAAATGAGAATATCTCATTAGTTAAAGTACTGAGGAGAAGTCATTCAACATAATAAGCTACTTGGGAAAGGAAGCATAAAATGATAATAAATATCTAGAATCTTTTTGTAAGTTAAATTTTGGGGATGAAATTTTTATAAGGAGGTGAGGATGTAATAAACGAGCCTCACACTACTCGACCAATATGATTCATGCATTACATGTTATTCATAAGTGCTTGCATTGAAACTACATGGCATGATCCATTTTACCTTATAATCACATTTGATCATTAAATTTCTAGGAAATGTCATATGGTGTTAGTTGTCGATCATCATAATATAAGTAATCAATGTTAAATTGAAATTAGAAGAAAATGAGGTTGATCAATATTGGATATCGATGGGATATATAGGTTATAATTTTGGAAGTGTTAAATTTGTTACTAGTAAGCTTATATAGTTTGATTCGATTTCATCCAGGTGTTTCAAAAGTATATATCGGTTCGAAAGGTGTCACCGAAAAGTTTATAGAAAGGGAGTCGGTTCGATCATGAATTTTAATATTATATGTATATTAAAATCATACACTTGGGACAACTAGACATACAATACTATAATTTAAATGTTATATTACTAGGTTCATAGGCTTGTAACACTATCGGTGCACAAACTTATCAATTGGGCAAAAACCGATGATTTTTTGGGTGAAGAACCTAATGAACGGACATATGAACTAAATTGGGGTACTTAAAAAGGAAATAGATAATATGAGTGCCTCAGCGATGAAGGTATAAACCATTGCCTGTGGGCTGTGCAGGTTGCCATTATACCATCGAATGCCAAATTGGAATTTTTTTTCTCTCCATCTTCTGAGCAAGCAAACTTTGTTGGGAACTTCAATAGACCACAAAACAATCCATACTCCAACAAAATCAATCCTGGATGGAGGAATCATCCCAACTTTACATGAAAAAATCAAGAAAATCAAAACATGGTGAGGCCACTACCGCTGAGATTCACACCTCAAGGGACAAAGCCAAGTTTGGAGGAGATGATGAACAAGTTTATGTCAACCAATGAAACTAGATTTCAAAACCAAGAGGCATCAATTCGCATATTGGAAAGTTAAAAGGGTCAGTTGGCAAGTATGATGTCCGAACGAGCCCAAAGAACTTTGCCAAGTGAAATGGAGAAAAATCCCAAAACACAAGTCAACACGATCATTTTGAGAAGTGGAAAGGAGATTGACACCAAAATGCATGAAGTGGAAAGACAAGAGAATGAGGACAAGCACACATGCAAGCCTAGTACCTTTTCCACCCCGATTGTTCTATCTAAACCGATACGTATTCCTTCCCTTTTTCCTTTGGCAATGAAGAAAGCTAAATGGCAAATGCAATTTTCTAAGTATCTTGAGTTTTTAAGAAGTTGCGTATTATTATTACATTTGTTGATGCTTTATCCAAAATGCCTAAATATGCTAATTTTTTAAAGAAAATATTATCAAATAAAAATAAGTTGGAGGAGTATGAAACGGTGAACTTGATCGAGAAGTGCTCGATAATTGTCCAAAACAAGCTTCCTCCAAAATTTAAGGACCCTGGGAGTTTTTCTATACCTTGCAATATTGGTCCACTTTCTTTCTCTAAAGCATTATGTGATTTGAGAGCAAGCATTAATCTTATGCCACTTTTGGTTCATAGAAAGCTTGGACTTGGAGAGCCAAAGCCAACAACGGTGTTAATGCAACTGGCCGATCGGTCTATCATGTATCTACGAGGTATTGTTGAGGACGTGCTAGTAAATATAGATAATTTTATTTTTCCTAATTATTTTCTTGTCTTGGACATTGAGGAAGATGTTGATATGCCCCTTATTTTTGGTAGACATTTCCTAGTTATGGGTAGAGTCTTGATTGATGTTCAACTAGGAAATTTGATACTTAGAGTAGGGGATGAACAAACAATCTTCAATATTTTTGATAAGTGCATATTTTGACATATTTTTATATCAAATTCTTTATACTTTTCTTACCTTATTTTTGTTAATATTATAATTTTTTTAATATTTTGTGTTAGGGAATCAATGAATAAAAAGAGATAAAAAAACAACTAAAATGAAACCAAAGAAGACAGCACGTTTCGTGAGCAAGTTGGGAGATAATATTTTATTGGATCAAAGAAGCATCATAATTAGAAAAAAAAGGGCTACTTTTGTCTAAGTCCATCCTGTTTAGATTAAAATATATGCAAGAAATCACTTGGACTTTATAAGTGATTGTTGGGCTTTTATTAAATTCAAAACAAGCATATTTTCAAACTTAAGCAGTTTTGGTATTTTGGACATAACTCCATGTTCAAAAGTTTTATAGACCTAAATTTTGCTCCATTTAAAAGGCAAGAGATAAAACTACAACTTTGTTGTTAGAAGCTCAGCCCAATTCAACTTTGATTATAGCAGAAAATTCTTCCAAATGTGTGTATTGGAAATGATCTATCTCTGTTGATGCATCTTTTTAAATCAAGCATAACTTTCTCCTTATTGATTAGAATTAGGTGATTCAATTTAAAAAATGAAGTTAATAGATAAATACAAAACTTTTATGTTGATCACTATTCCAAAATTAGATGATTTCAGAGAGAAAAATATGTGACAAAAAGTGGATTTGAAAAGGATATGTTAATTTAGAGCATATTTGAAGTAAATTTGTAGATGTCAATTTAAACACTCTTCTACTATAAATAGAGGCTCTTGGATATCATTGAAGACACAATAAAAACCCTTAGAGGGAAATAAAAGTTTTATTGTTGTCTTTCTTTAGGCTAAGTTTTATAGTAGTAATGTAAGTTTTCAAGTACTAATATAAATGTAATCTCTAGTTTCTCTTATATTTTTAGTCTTTTCTACTTTCATTATAACTTTCTAAATTTTATTTAGGTGAGGAAAAAGGGTGAACCTTTTGATGGAGGAAGATGAATAGTTATAAAGGTGCACAATATTCATGTATGTTGTATTATTAATTTAATTTTTGATTAAGCCCTCATTATTTTGTGGTGATTCTTGATTTATGTATCACCAATAGTACAACTAATATTTGGGTTCATTTAGCTTATTGTATGGTTCTACTACACCGACTGTTAACGTGAAACCTTAATTTGTTGTAAACAAAGGTGTGCATATATACTTGATCCCATAAATAAATGTGGGCATTAAAACCCTTATTGTTTAGTGGGGATTCTTGATTTTTATATTACCAATGACACAATAAATACTTAGATTCATTTAGCTTATTGTATGGTTCTACTACACCGACTGCTAATGTGAAACTTTGATTTATTATAGACAAAGATGTGCATAAATACTTGATCCCATAAATAAGTATTGGCATTAAAACCCTTCTTGTTTAGTGGCGATTCTTGATTTTTGTATCACCAATGATACAACAAATACTTGAGTTCATTTAACTTGATGTATGATTTTACTACACTGACTACTAACGTGAAATCTTGATTTTTTGTAGACAAAGGTGTGGATAAATACTTGATCCCATTAACAAGTATTAGTGTTAAGAGATAATTTACAAAAAGTAAGACAACATCATAATTACCTTAATGCATGAGATATTTGATAACATCTTTCCATTGGAACCTTCATTATGTATGGATTCCAATAGTGGCATTTAAAAAATATAAAAATAATAAATAATCGTTTCTCTGTCCAAAACTCAAGAGCAAATCCTTAATCCTCAGTACCTTTACTACTCCTTGATTTTTTAGTTATAGCATAATTTTTTCTTTATAATCTAAAAAACATTCAATCCATTTTTTAAGAAATATAAACCCGAAAATTTCAAACAAATTCCTTGTGGATTGACCTCAGACTCCCAAAAAAATTATTACTTGATACAACCTACACTTGGGTTTGCAACCTTAAAGTTGTAGCAAGTTTTTGGCGCCGTTGTTGGGGAAGGCAATGTAAATATTCAGATTTGTAACTATTTCTCCTTTGTAAATATTGTATGTTTATTTTTTTTATGAATATGTTCATGTGGTATCATAGTCATAATTCTTGTTGTTTAGTTAAAAATAATTCTGAAACTTTATTTAAAAATTTATTTAAGTCACTTCCACACACTTCCGTTATGGCTAAAAATGACAGAGTGTAGGATGAAAATGAGAATCATCAAGTGCGTACTATATGTTATTACTTGCAACCTCCTCGAAATTATTCTATTTCTTGTTTCATTTTTTCTCTCAATTCAAATAACTTTCGATTCAAGCTAGATATGATCCCTTTACTTCCTAATTTCCATGGTTTAGACTATGAAAGCCCTTACTTGCATATGAAAGAATTTGATGATATATGTACCACTTTTGATGATCAAGCTTGTACAAATGAGATTGTTAGGCTCAAATTATTTCCTTTTTTCTTTATAAGATAAAATAAAAACTTGACTTAACTCTTTAAAACATAGGTCAGTTGGTACTTGACAAGAAATGTAAGCTAAATTTTTAAAAAAGTTCTTTCCAACTCATAAAACTAATGCTTTGAAAAGACAAATTTAATTTTTTTCTCAAAATTCTAATGAAGCTTTCTTTCAATGTTGGGAAAGATTTGAGGATTTGTTGAATTCTTGCCCATATCATGGTTTTGAAAAATGACACTTGATTAGATTTTTGTGAAGGTTTAACTTTTAAAACAAAATAATTTATTGAAACAATGTGTAATGGTGAGTTTTTTTGATAAAGAACCTGACGAAACCTTAGAATACCATTTGGCAGAAAACTTTTAATCATGACATAATATTAATTTTTACGAAGGTTCTATTAGATCTATTCTTGCTAATACTAATAATAAAAATATTTTCTTAGTCAAGAAGATAATCTAAATACTTGGATTGCAAGTTTAACAAGAAAGGTCGAGACCATGGAATTTAAAAAAGTAAAGAAAATCATATTTGTGCAAGATAAAGAAGTTTGTAGGATTTATGAACTTGTAGACACTCCATCAATGAATGTCTAAATATTCCATCATAAGCAAATGTCATGAACATATTAAAAAAGTCTTTTCATTTTTAATATTCTGAAACTTACAATCCACAATAGAGAAATTATTCTAATTTTAGTTGGCGAGATGAGAACCGTGCCCAACCGCTATATTCACAAAAGCCACCAAATTTTCCTTCTTATCCAGCTCCACATACAAAATATCTTGAGGAAACTTTGCAAGAATTTATATATGCATAAACAAATATCAATAACCAGACTTCACAAGCCATCAATAGGATCAAAAATACACTTTCAACATTGACAACCTATTTGCATACTCATGAAAAAGTTAAATTTCGTGCTTAACCTCAACCTAATCCTTTCGCTCAGTGTCATGTTTATTCTTTAGGTGAAAATTCAATCAAGGTGGCGAATTCTATCATAACTCTTTGAAATGAAAAAGTTGTTGATAAGACTATTCATCTTAAGGAGAATCCAAAGTCGGTAACCACTCCTAAACCTCTCTCTCATACTTATGTAACACCTCCACCCTTTCCTAGCAGGTTAGAAAATTCTAAGGAAAATGAGCAAAAAAGGAGATCCTTTAGACTTTTCAAAAATTAGAGGTAAACATCTCTCTTTTTTGATGCGATCAAGTAGGTGCTTGATATGTTAAGCTCCTCAAAGAGCTATGCATGAACAAATAGAAGTTAAGGGAGGATGAAAAAGTAAGTGTGGGGGAGAATGTTTTGGTGTTCTTCAATGAAAACTCCCTCCAAAGTGTAAAGATCCGGGTACTTCTATCATCCATTGTACCATTGGTAATACCAAATTTGAAAAATGCATGTTAGATTTGGGAGCATCAATTAATGTTGTGTCATATTCTATTTATTCTTCTCTAAATCTAGGACCTTTAAAAGAAACTGACTTTATCATACAATTGGCTATAGATCTAATGCATTTTCAATAAAGGTTATGGAAGATATTTTTGTGCAGGTGAATGAATTAGTTTTCCCTGCTTATTTTTATGTTCTTGAGATGGAGGATGACACATGCCCTAATCTTAAATGCATTCGTTTAGGAAGACCATTCATGAAGACAACCCAAGCTAAGATCGATATTCATGATGACACTCTTACTATGGAGTTTGATGGTGAGGTTATAAAATATAATGGTGAGGTTATAAAATATAATAGTTTGAAGCCATGAGATATCCTACTAACGTGAATATTGTTTCTACAGTTGACATTATTGATCGCAAGTCACAACAAATGCTTAAGTTCACTAACAAGAATGGAGTGGAGATTACTTTACAAAAACATCTCTTTATGGAGGATTTGAAAAAAGAAGTTAGATGTGCAAATGTTGGGGGATATGGAAAATAATGTAATAAGGTTGGATTCGTTGCCAAAAAAATCATAGTATGATGTCTCTTATGTTGAATTGCCAATATCTAATGAGAGGCTTCTACCTTCTGTGGTGATACAGTGGAGCTTTAACCAATCCTGGACCATCTTAAATATGTCTATTTGGGTGAGAATGAAATACCACTATTCAGTATTGCTAAAGACGTCACTCAAGTACAAGCGGACAAACTTATTTTGGTGCTTCAAAAGTATAAGACAGTGATTGGATGGATGATGGCTTTGGTAACTTAGGTTGAGGACATTAAACCAAACTCTTGTTGGGAGGCAACCCAATGAATGGAAAATAAGATTATGAGAGCCGATGATTATAAATTTGCTTTCTCTAACTCTTATTCTCTTTTCCTTTTTCTATTTTATTTTGTCCTAATTGAAAATGCATGTTAACAATGTGGTAGGTAGTATTTTTTTTAAAAAAAATTAAGTAGATAAAATTTAATTCATTAAGGATTAACTAATTAAGGAGTCTCTAGATATTATTCGATTGACTTTTGAGATGCATTCTTCTAGATTTGTACATTGTGTAATTCTTGATTTATGAAATTACTTCCGAGATGAATATGAGCGTTATAATATTGGGAATTTGACATTAAAAGACCTTGTTTGCCAGTTTATAAAAAAACTAGATGGAAAACATATCCTCGACCCATCGAGGGCATTTAAGCCGTTAATGGACGTAAAACCAAATAAAGATGTGAGCTACAATCACAACATGTATATTCACGTATAAGTAGCTAATTTTCAAAATTTGGATCCTTATTTTCAACCTTTCTAACAAAAGAAAAAGATGTGCAACAAATGCATTCCTAGGTGAGGCCTCAATAAATAGTAGCATACATACTCTATTTTTGCACAACTCACTTAAAAAAAATAAATGAAAATCTCTTCCACTCGCAAGTTCAACTGTATTTGTGGCTTTTGTGGAACCAATCCTAGAAAAAATAGTGAGTTTATAGGGGCACCAATAACCATGGTAGAACTTTAGTAGAAAGAAAAATTCATTTATTGTATGGGGGAGACAGTCTAGGGTTAATTAGGAGTTTTGCTACTTCTGCTCATGTAGGAGAGTCAAAGTTTTAGCAGTTATCCCAAAACCTTTAACAGTACAGAATATCACATGTATGACCATTAAAGATGAGCTAAAAGTGTCACATATTTAGGACATACTGCCTAACATGTTAAACAATGTGGATGCATTCATCACTCTACATGATGGTTTTGATATGTTGGAGGAATTATTCCAAGTTGTCTCTCAAGCACAATTCTACATTAGCCAAAAACCTATACGCATTCTTAATATTAATGGTTTTTATGATGGTTTGCTATCTTTTGTAGATTATGCTGTAGAAAAAGGTTTTATTTCACTATCTGCAAGACGAATTCTCATTTCTGCTCCAACTTCTAACCAATTAATTAATCAACTTCTAGAATATGTGCTAGAACCTGATCCATCATTGGCTTGTGTGGATTGGTGCAACAGAGATAATGGTCGAAAATGTAAAATGAATTTAACTCTCAGCCTGTGAAATTTATTCTTAATGGTTTCAATTAATAATGTATATGTTGTGTTATTTCAACTTTATTTTCCAATAAGTCACATTTTAAATAATATCTTTTAGACTCTACTTTCTTATCTATTTCTGATATTGGGGACTGATAAGTGCATATTTTGATATAATTTTATATCAAATACTTTATACTTTTTTTGCTTTATTTTTATTAATATTATATTTTTTTAATATTTTGTGTTAGGGAATCAATGAACAAAAAAAATCAAAAAGAGCCAAAATAAAATCGAAAAAGACAGTACATTTCGTGAGCAAATTGGGAGATAGTATTTCATTGGATCAAAGAAGCATCATAATTAGAAGAAAAGGGCCATGTTTGCCTAAGTCCATCATGTGTGAATCAAAATATAAGCAAGAGATTACTTGGACTTGACAAGTGATTGTTGGGCTTACAATAATTTTAAAATAAACATGTTTTTAGACTTGTACAGTTTTTTTATTTTGGATATAACTCCATATTCAAAAGCCTTATAGACCTGAATCTTACTTCATTTGAAAGCCAACAGATAGAATTACAACTTTACTATTGGAAGTTCAGTTAATTCAGCTTTATTATAGCAACAATTCATTCAAGTATGTGTAATGGAAATAATTTATCTATGCCGACACAATTCTTTAAATCAAACATAACATTCTCCCTAGTTGGATAATGAAGCTAAAAAACAAATCTAAAACTTTCATGTTGATCACTTTTCTAAAATCAGCTGATTGCATGGAGAAAAATATATGACAAAATTCATATCTAAAAAGGACATATGAATTTAGAGCACATTTGAAATTAATTTGGAGTGTACTTGGAATGAACTCGTAGATGCCAATCTATGCACTCTTCTACTATAAATAGAGGCTCTTGAATGGCATTTAAGACACACAAAAACCCTTAGAACAGAAAAGAAGATTTTATTATTGTTTTCTTTAGGATAAGTTTTCTAGTAGTAATGCAAGTTTTTTAGTAGTAATAGAAATATATTCTCTAGTTTTTCTTCCATTTTTAGTGTTTTCTACTTCCATTATGTCTTTCTAATTTTAATTTAGGCGAGGAGAAAGGGCGAACCTCTTGATGGAGGAAGATGAATAGTTATAAAGGTTCATAGTGTTCAGGTGTGTTGTATTATTGTTTTAATTTTTGATTGAAACACTCCCTATTTTGTGGTGATTCATTATTTAAGTATCACCAATAACATAACAAATACTTGAGATTCATTTAGAATATTATACGGTTTTACTACACCTACTGCTAACATAAAACCTTGATTTATTGTAGACAAATATGTGCAAAAATACTAAATCCCATAAATAAGTATTGGCGTTAAAACTCTTCTTATTTTGTGCTGATTCTTAATTTATCTATCACTAATGGTATACCAAATACTTGTCTTCATTTAGCTTATTGTACAGTCCATATACATCGACTGCTAATGTGAAACCTTGATTTGTTGTAGACAAAGGTATGCATAAATACTTAATCTCATAAATAAGTGTTGGAGTTCAAACTCTTATTATTTAGTGGCGATTATTGATTTATGTATCACCAATGGGATAACAAATACTTTGATTTATTTACCTTATTGTACAGTTATACTACACCGACATCTAACGTGAAACCTTGATTTATTGTAGATAAAAATGTGCATAAATACTTGATCTCTTAAACAAGTATTGTTGTTAAGAGATAATTTGAAAACAGTAAGATAATATCATGATTACCTTTATGCATGAGCTATTTAATAACATCTTGCAATTGAATATTCATTATGTATGGATTCCCATAGTGGTATTTGAAAGAGATAAAAATAATAAATAATTATTCTCTATCCAAAACTTAAACCTTTACTACTTTTTGATTTTTTAGTTATAATATAATTTTTTCTTTATAATCTAAATCACATTCAACCCATCTTTTAAGAAATATAAACTCAAAAAATTCAAACAAATTTCATGTGGATCGACCTCAAACTCTAGAGAAATTTATTTCATGACACAACCTACACTTAGATTTGCAGCCTTAAAGTTGTAGCAAGTTTTTGGTGCCGTTGCCGGGGAAGGCAAGCTACTCATGTTTGTAAATATTGTGTGTTTGTTTTCTTTATGGGCATATGTTCATGTAGTATCATAATCATAATTCTCGTCGTTTAGTTAGAAATAATTCTGAAACTTTATTTGGAAATTTATTTGAGTTACCTCCACACACTTCCACCATGGCTGAAAATAAAAGTGTTCAGGATAAAAATGAGAATCAACACATACGTACCATGCATTATTATTTGCAACCTCCTCGAAATTCTTCTCCATCTTGTTTTATTTTTACTTTTAATGCAAGTAACTTTTGATTCAAGCCAGGTATCATCCCTTTACTTCCTAATTTCTATAGTTTAAACTTTGAAAGCCCTTACTTGCATCTGAAAGAATTTGATGAAGTATGTGCCACTTTTGAATATCAAACTTATACAAATGAGACGTTAAGCTCAAATTATTTCCTTTTTCTTTAAAAGATAAAGCAAAAACTTGGATTAACTCTTTAAAACCTAGTCCAGTTGGCACGTGGCAAAAAATGCATGCTGAATTTTGGACAAAGTTCTTTCCAACTCATAAAATAATACGTTGAAAAGACAAATCTAATTTTTTTCTCAAAATTCTAATGAAGCTTTCTTTCAATGTTGGGAAATATTTAAAGATTTGCTAAATCTATACCCACAACATGGTTTTAAAAAATGGTGTTTAATTAGTTTGTTTTATGAAAGTTTAACTCCTGAAACAAAATAATTTGTTGAAACAATGTGTAATGGTAAGTTTCTTGATAAATAACATGATGAAGCCTAGAATATCTAGATCATTTGGTAGAAAACTCTCAATCATGGCATAGTATTAATTCTTTCGTAGGTTCTATTAGATCTAATCTTCTTAATAGTAATAAAGAAAAATATTACCTTAGTCAAGAAGGTGATTTAAATATTAGAATTGCTAGTTTAGCAAGAAAAGTTGAAGCCATGGAACTTAAAAAAGTAAAGAAAATTAGATTTGTGCAAGATGAAGAAATTTGTAGCATTTGTGAACATGTGGGACATTCCACCAATGAATGTCCAAATATTCCAGCACAAACAAATGTCATGAACAGATTAAAAAGGCCTTTTCATTCTCCATATTCTGAAACTTACAATCCGTAATGGAGAAATCATCCCAATTTTAGTTGGCGAAATGAGAATCATGCCCAACCGCTATATTCACAAAAGCCACCAAAATTTCCTTCTTATCCAACTCTACATGAAAAATCTCTTAAAGGAAACTTTGCAAAAATTTATGCATGCACAAACAAACATCAATAACCAGACTTCACAAGCCATCATTGAGATCAAAAGCACACTTTCAACATTGACAACCTCTTTGCGTACTCATGAAAAAGGTAAATTTTCTGCTCAACCTCAACCTAATCCTTCCACTCAGTCTCATGTTTCTTCTTTATATGAAAATTCAATCAAGGAGGCTAATTCGGTTACAACTCTTCATAATGAAAAAGTTGTTGATAGGACTATTCATCCCAAGGAGAAAATTTCTAATCCACCTGTAGAAATGAAGAGTGGAAATAGTCTTGACGATGAAGGTATGTTTAAGGATGGTGAGTTTGAAAATGATGAAAAAGAAAATTACTCACCTTTAGCTCCTTTTCCTCAAAGATTGCAACTGAATCAAAAGTTGAACTCAAATACTGAAATCTTTGAAGTTTTTAAACAAGTCAAGATTAATATTCCATTGTTGGATGTAATCAAGCAAGTTCTTCCTTATGCTAAATTTTTGGAAGACTTGTGTATAATAAAAAAAATATCAAGTATAAAAGAAGGTATTTTTAACTGAAAGTATTAGTTCAATCATTTAAAAATTCACTCCACCCAAGTACAAAGATCTAGGTTGTCTAACTATTTTATGTACCATAGGAAACATAGAATAGAGCGTGCTTTGATTGATCTTGGTACTAGTGTAAATCTTCTATCTTTATCAGTTTATAAACAGTTAGGGTTGGGAGAACTTAAAACAACTTCTGTTGTACTCCAACTTGCAGACTCTTCGATTAAAGTTCTAAAGGGAGTAGTAGAAAATGTGTTGGTATAAATTGATAAGTTTTTCTAGTGGATTTCATTATTTTGGACACAGAGCCTGTTGCATATACACATACATAGATTCCTATCATTTTGGGTCGTCCTTTTCTTACAACTTCAAATGCTCTAATTAATTGTGGGAATGGTATTTTGAAGTTATTTTTTAGAAATACAACTTTGGAACTAAATGTGTTTAATGTTTATAAGTAACCTACAGAAGATGTCGAAGTACATGAAGTGGATTCAATTGAAGAACTTGTTCACGAATATTTTACTTTCACTAATTCCTTTGATACTCTAGAAACTTGTTTTGAAAGTGAAAGTATTTATAAAAATACACACTCTAATACTCTCTCTTAATTTTTGCAGGTACAAGAAAAATATTTTTGGAAGTCAATGTTTGAAGAACTCTCATCATCAACAGTACAATCTGCAAATCAATGAATTTCAAGAATTGAGAAATGATGCATATGAGAATTCTAAAATTCATAAAATAAGAATCAAAGAATTTCATGATAATAAAATTTCAGGAAAACATTTGAGGTTAGTCAAAAGTTTTTGCTTTATAATTCTCAGTTGCATTTATTTCTTGGAAAATTGAGATCAAGGTGGAGTGGTCCTTTTATCATAAAAGAGGTATACCCTTATGGGGCGATTGACATTGAGAATCCTAAAAATAGTAACATATTCAAAGTAAATGGATAAAGACTTAAACTGTTTCTAGAGAATCAGTTTTCATAAGAGGAAATTCTTTTTCTTTCTAACCCTTGTTATGATTAGTATGTGTATATATATACATATTTTCTCTTACTTTGTTTGTTTTGTAGGCTTTTTTTCTTTTATTTTTTTTCTTTTTTTTCCGATTAAATGGCAAATAATGGTACTCATGGCTTGTGAAGTCAGACTTATTAGTTTCCCAAATAACTAAAATTTCTGTATAAAGTTCTCTTCTTTTATCATTTTCTTTTCTTGTTTTTTTTCAAAATAGATGATATTTTTCTAACTCTCAAAAAATAATTTTCTTTTCTTCCTAAAAATGCAATTTTAAAAATTTATAAAACCAGGATTGAAAGATTAGGGATACTTAAGTATAAGGGCATCCCAAGGGATGTACGATAGATAATTGAAGCAAATGTAAGAGTAGCATGTGAGATTTCACATGAGCTTTCAAACTGCTTACTAGATGCATGCTTAGTTTTAGCACAAGCACATATTCAAAAAAAAGAAGGGACAAAAAAATATAAGTTTGTCACAAATATGCTTGATGGGCTTATAACACAAAGTGTCATTTATTAGGAATGATTTCTAAAAATCAAGAAGATAAATTCAATTTATTATGGATAGACTGAGTAAGGAGCCTTTAAATGACATTATATTGACTTTTGAGATGCATTCATGTGGATTAGTGCATCAGAATGAATATGAGTGTTGTAGTATTAGGAATCTAACATTAAAAGACCAAACAGTTTATAAGAAACCTGGATGGAAAGCATATCCTTGACCCATAAAGGGCGTTTAAGCCATTATTGGATGTAAAACTAGATGAAGATGTGAGCTACAAACACAACTACATTTACATTCATATGTAGTAGTTAATTTTTTTCAAACTTTGTGTCCTTATTTTCAACCTTTCTAATAAAAGAAAAAGACGTGCCATAAATACATTCATAATTCACACCTCGATAAATAGCACTATACTTACTATATTTTTGCACAACTTACTTTCTTAAAAACAAAAGTGGAATTCTCTTCCACTCGCAAGTTTAACTATATTTATGTGTTTAGTGGAACTATTCCAAGAAAAAATAGTGAGTTTATAAGGGTAGCCAATAACCTTGGTAGAATGTTAGTAGAAAGAAAAATTCATTTAGTGTATGTGGGAGGTAGTTTGGGGTTAACAGGGAGTGTTGCTACTTCTGTTCATGTAGGAGGAGTTAAAGTTTTTGGAGTTATCCTAAAATCTTTAATAGTATAAAATATCACAGGTATAACCATCACAGATGAGCTAAAAGTGTCACATAGGACAAAATGCCTAACATGTTAAATAATGTGGATACATTCATCACTCTACTTGGTGATTTTGGTACACTAGAGAAATTATTCCAAATTATCTCTTGGGCACATCTCAACATTCACCAGAAACCTATAGGTATTCTTAATGATAATGGTTTCTTTGATGGTTTGCTATCTTTTGTAGATCATGCTGTAGAAAAAGGTTTTATTTCAACAACTACGTGATGAATTCTCATTTCTGCTTCAATACCTGACCAACTGATTGATCAACTTCTAGCATATATGCTAGAGATCGATCCAGCCTTGGCTCATGTGGATTAGTTCAACAAGTACAATGGTCGAAAATGTAGAATAAATTTGACTCTCAACCTATGAAATTTATCCTTAATGATTTCAACTAATAGTGTATATATTATATTGTTTCAGCTTTATTTTCCATTTAGTCACATTTTAGGTAATATCTTATAAACTCTACTTTCCTATCTATTTTTGATATTGGGGACAATGTCTCGATTAGGTTAGGGGAGGGGATAGTTAATATCATGCTTGTGTGTTTAATGTGTGTTTTTCTTTTTTTTAAAAAAAAAAAATTTCAAGCGCGCTTTCTTTTAGATCCGTTGAATCCATGAAAAAGGGTGGAAGAGTAAAGGGTAACTTTAACACTCTTGAGATGTACCCCTATATTTTTGTTTTGCATAACATGACAAGTTCGTGAAGTTTTTAATAAAAGTTTGTGAATTGATAATTTTTTTTTGAGTCATAGATGTTCTTCCAACTTTAATGATTAAAATTAAGCATGAATAATGTGGTTTGATTGATGATCAATATTATTTTGGACTTTAATGTTATTCTCTGGTTAATATATTTTTTTGATAATTATACTCAAATCTTTTTGCATAAATAGTTATGTTATTCGGTGTGGAGACAAACATGTCAAAATAAAAAATTCTTATGCCCTCCCTTTAATCATCACTTGGATTTTCGATATGTAGGGGTTGAGTTTTAGAACTTTTCCTTTTGGTCTGTCGAGGCAAACAACTGATTGAGCACCACTTGAAAAATGATTAAGGCATTAGGCTTTCTAGCACCATGGCCAAATCAGCATGTTCCCTAAGTGATGTTCCAAGAGAACATACCTCATACTGAGCTACTTTGAACCTTTCAATAAATTAACTTTTTTACTGTGGTAACCATATCTTCTTACCTAGTCTAAATACACTATTATCCTACCCTTGTTCTAAAAATAATTTGGAGCTTAAGAGACATTCCATTGACAAGGTGAGCTTGCAAAAGAAATTTAGGTTGGAATAGAAAATAAGTGTGGGGGAGTTTCTAATAAAAAAATTTGAAAAGTGTTAAAAATATTACGAGTTGCAAGTAAAAATGGGAGTTGCAAAATTAATAGGAATGATGAAGAGGGGACCAATTCAATAGCAATAGGCCTCGGTGTTGAAATTCGTTAAGTATGAGAATTTTTCGTTGAAAAACTTTATGCCTCTAATCTCGTGAAGTTTTTAGAACCTTTATTGCATCTTATCTTTCTATTTCTTAGCCATATCACTACCCTTTGGCCCCATTATAACCTTTGTTGAAACCTTTTGATTTTGTGTGGTGCATTTGGTGTAGTGGTGATTTGTACCAAATGAAGAGCCTATGATGCTTAACTTTTCCATTAGAGATTGGGTGATAGTTTTTGTGACCTTCTATGGAAATTCACTTGTTTGAAGCATGTATGGTTTCATCACTGTTGACATTAACTATTCACACACACACACACACATACACACACTTGAGTATACTTATTGTAGAAATATATTCACTTTTGAATTACTACGGGTTAGATTCAACACTTGTTTGATTTCATTTCCATACTTGGTTGCTTCCTAAGAATAATAGTTGGAAATTAATTATCATAGGTGTTTGTGGGTATCACTGCTGGAAACCTTTACGAGACTATAACTCATCTTCTATGGCCCACCTAGGGGTTTAAAGGCTTGTTGTGTATACTAAATACAATCGTGATTTCCTATGAAAATGGATTAGTTTAAGTTTATTTTAGGCTTGCTTAAGGACGAGTAATGGTTAAGTGTGGAATTTGATAACTGTATATTTTGATATAATTTTGTATCATATCATTTATACTTTTCTTGCTTTATTCTTGTTAATATTATAGTTTTATTAATATTTTGTGTTAGGAAATCAATGATCAAAATGAGCCAAAATAAAACCAAAGAAGGCAACACGTTTCGTGAGCAAGTTGGAAGATAATATTTTATTGCATCATAATTAGAAGAAAAAAACTATTTTTGCCTAAGTTCGTCTTGTGTTGATCAAAATATATGCAAGTAATCACTTGGAATTTTATATTCAAGCATGTTTTTAGACTTATGCAGTTTTTATATTTTGGACATAACTCCATATTCAAAAGCCTTATAGACCTAAATATTGCTTCATTTAAAAGTCAACAGATAGAATTACAACTTTACTGTTGGAGGCTCAGCTAATTTAGACTTTATTGTAGCAAAAATTCATTTGAGTGTGTGTATTAGAAATGATCTATCTATGCCAACACAATTCCTTAAATCAAGCATAACTTTCACCCTAACAATTGGAATTAGGTGATTCAAGTAGGACAATGAAGCTAATAGTCAAAGCTACAACTTTCATCTTTCATGTTGATCAATGTTCCAAAATCAACTGATTTAATCAACAAAAATATATGAAAAAATTCAGATCTAAAAAGGACATATGAATTTAGAACACTTTTGAGGTTAATTTGGAGTGCATTTGGAGTGAATTTGGAGATGCCAATTTAGAAACTCTTCTACTATAAATAGTATCTCTCAGATGGCATTCAAGATATATAAAAACCCTTAATTGGAAAGAAAATTTTATTGTTGTCTTTCTTTAGGCTAAGTTTTCTAGTAGTAATGCAAGTTTTTTAGCAGCAATAGAAATATATTCTCTAGTTTTTCTTCTATTTTTAATCTTTTCTACTTTTATTATGTCTTTCTAAATTTTATTTAGTTGAGGAGAAATGATGAACTTCTTGATGGAGGAAGATGAATGATTATAAAGGTGCATAATGTTCATGTGTGTTGTATTATTATATTAATTTTTTATTGAAACTCTTCTTATTTTGTGGTGATTCTTGATTTATGTATCAATAATGGCACAACAAAAATTTGGGTTTGCTTAGCATATTGGATGGTTCTACTATACCGACTGTGAAACCTTAATTTATTATAGACAAAGGTGTGCATAAATACTTAATCCCATAAACAAATGTTGTCATGAAAACCCTTCTTGTTTTGTGGTGATTCTTGGTTTATGTATCACCAATGGTATAACAAAATACTTGGGTTCATTTAGCTTATTGTACGGTTCTACTACACCAACTGCTAACGTGAAATCTTAATTTGTTGTAGACAAATGTGCACATAAATACTTTATCCTATAAATAAGTGTTGGTGTTAAAACCCTCCCTATTTAGTGGCGATTCTTGATTTATGTATCACTCTTGGCATAATAAATATTTGGGTTCATTTAGCTTATTGTACAATTCTAGTACACCGACTGCTAATGTGAGACCTTGAATTATTGTAGACAAAGGTGTGCATAAATACTTGATCCCATAAACAAGTATTGGTGTTAAGAATTTCCACCAATAAACAAGTTGAGAGATAATATTTCATTAGATCAAATAAGCATCACAATTAGAAGAAAAATTCCATTTTTGCGTAAGTCCATCATCTGTAGATCAAAATATAAGCTAGAAATCACTTGGACTTTACAAGTGATTGTTGAGCTTGCATTAAATTCAAAATAAGCATATTTCCACAATTGAATAATTTTTGTATTTTAGGCATAACTTCATGTTCAAAAGCCCATATGGACTTGAATTTTGTTTTATTTGAAAACCAAGAGATATAACTACAACTTCTCTGTTGAAAGATCAACCCAATTCAGCCTTGATTATAGCAAAAAATTCATCCAATTGTGTGTATTGGAAATGATCTATCTATGCTGACACATCTCTTTAAATAAAGCATAACTTTCTCCCTAGTGGTTAAAATTAGGTAATTCAAGCTGGAAAATGAAGCTAACAGAAAATACACAACTTTCATGTTGATCACTTTTCCAAAATCAGCTAATTTCATGGAGAGATCTGAAAAGGATATGTGAATTTAGAGTATATATGAAGTAAATTTGGAGTGAATTTGGAGATACTAATTTAGACACTCTTCTACTATAATTGGGCCTCTCGAAAGTTATTGAACATGTAACAAAAACCCTTAGAGGGGGAAAGAAAGTTTTATTATTGTATTTTTTTAAGCCACGTTTTCTAGTAATAATATAAGTTTTCTAGTAGTAATGGAAATGAATTCTCTAGTTTCTCTTCTATTTTTAGTTTTTTCTACTTTCATTATATCTTTCTAAATTTCATTTAGTTGAGAAAAAAGGGTGAACCTCTTGATGGAGAAAGAATAACGGTTATAAAGGTGCATAATGTTCAGTTGTGTTGTATTATTATTTTAATTTTTAATTAAACCCTCCTTATTTTGTGGTGATTCTTGATTTATGTATCACCAATGGCATAACAAATACTTGAGTTTATTTAGCTTACTGTATAATTCTACTACATTGACTGCTAACATGAAATCTTGATTTGTTGTAGACTAAGGTGTGCTGAAATACTTGATCTCATAAACAAGTATTGATGTTAAGAGAGAATTTGCAAACAGTAAGACAATATCATGATTACCATAATGCGTGAGCTATTTGATAACATCTTCCCATTGAACCTTCATTATGTATGGATTACAATAGTGGCATTTGAAAGAGGTAAAAAGATTAAATAATCATTTCTCTATCCAAACTCAAGAGTGGATCCCTAATCCTCAATACTTTTATTACTTTGATTTCAGTTATGACGTAATTTTTTCTTTATAATCTAAACCACATTCAACCCATCTTTTAAGAAATATAAACCCAAAAATTTCAAACAACTTCCCTGTGTATTGACCTCGGACTCCTGAGAAATTTATTACTTGACATAACCTGTACTTGGGTTTGCAACCTTATGGTTGTAGGGATTTTTAAAGCCATAAATTATCTGGTGGATAACAATATGTATTATAGAAATGATGCACTTGACCCGTTAGCCATTGACCTTTTGCAACAAAGTAGGATTGAGGAAAAATTGAAGGCATTCATTATGACTTCAGAGGATAATGAGATGGGGGACGAGCATGCTAATTTTAATGTTTTTAGTGGAGTGAATCATTCAGTAGAAAAGCGTAAGTGTTATCAAATAGATGCCTTTAATCCCTTTGCTTTTGAGCATCTGCAGAAAATAGGCTGAATGAAGAATTGGATACTTGGTAATTTCAAAAGGAGGAGAGAGTGTGGATGAAAGCATGGTGGCAACCCTTACATGTTTTGATGTTGATTTTCCCTACAAGAAGCATATTCAAGTGAAATCAAAATTCTTCGGTAAGCCATGGCCAAGGTTAAGATCGATCAAGCAAGGTGAGGCACATTTGGAGAAAATCAAACCCCTTGATACAGGGTGATCAATGCTGATCCAAGCACTACTTGGGAGATGGTAACGAGCATAAGATGTCTACATTCAATCTTATCTTCTTCCATATAGAGGTAATAAAGTTAAGGTAACGACTATAACTTAGAACTACTTTCTCTTTCCTTAGATTTGAATTATTTCTTAGTTATTTTTTAAATTATGTTCCCTTTCTAGATTCAAGCATGTTTAGCTTTCTTTTATTATGCTACTGCTTTGCTTTGTTTTTTATGGTTTAGCCCATTCTCTTTTATTTGCCCTCTTCTTTGTTGTAGATTCATCTCCTTGGTGATGTGTGAACTTTCTATGGACTCCAATGCCTTATGTTCAATGATGCAAATCTACTTAAAAGGAGTATTTTCCCCCCTTTTATGCTCTTTATTGCTTTCAACATTGAGGACAACATTGTATTTAAGTTTGGGTGAAAACTATGTTTTAGGGAAAATGAGCCAATTTTTTTTATTTTTGTTGATGAATTGTGTGTGAAATAAATATTTTCTATGATGAAGGTCTGAGAGCAAGCATGTTTTTGTTCACAAACTTGAGTAAGTTCATGTTTGAGATTAAATGATTTATCTTAATGAGCGATAGCCTATGATGCACCTTAATTGATATTGTATAAAGTCTAAAGGAAAGGAATATTGCTAGTCTTGTAACATGGCAATTCTTATGTATAGAGTTAGTCTTTGTCATGAATGATGAATTTTCATTGAGCACATTTAAAATCTTGTGAATTGCGTGACTTGGTGTTGGATTTTTCTTTTAATAATTCTTTTTGGTCAATATTAGGTGTTCTAGAACATGCTTGACTCTTTGAAGTGAAATCCTAGATAACTAGCAAACTTGGAAATAATTTACCCCATCTTTGACTCATTTGTGCCTTTCAAGCCTACCATGATAACATCATTATTACTAGCTTTCCTACTGGGCCTTTCATAAAGATTGGTATATGCAATGCATATGAATGACCTTCAACTTCGTTCCTTGTAGCTCATTATACCTACCCTTTGTAGCTAGAAAAACCATTGTTTGTTGCCGAGAGAGCTTAATATGTGACATCCTATATACGATTTTATATAGGGATCATTTTGGGCATGCAAATGAATGCACTTAGGTGTACGAGCATGAAATATATGCAAAGAAGTCATCACAATCCATGGAGATAAATAGAAATAAGTTGGGGATTGTGAAAGCAAAATCTTGAAATGAAGCTTTGGGATTCATGAAAAAAATGAAGAAAAAAAACAGAAGAAGAAAAAAAAGATGAAAATGAAAAAAAAAAAAGAAAGAAAAGAAAAGCATGAATCCCAAATGAAAAACGAAAAGAAGTGGAGAAGAGAAAAGAAAGAAGAGAAGTGAAATTTTATGCGCAACACATTATGTTCTCTTGTTTTGCTTTATCCTTACCCTTTCTTTGTAGCCAATACCTAGGCGTTATGTTACAACCTTCTTGAAGTAAGTTTGTGAGTGTCTACAATAGTGGAGAAGATGTATGAAAAGTAAGCTTATGGAACACCTAAAACCTCTTTGTTTAGATCGAGAAAGTCATTGGTTGTGTAATTCATACCAAAAATGCATGCATGAAGCTTGAATTTGACACCACACACACACGTTCGGTAAAGACCGGACTTGCACGGTTAGGTTTTCATGGCGTGTTGCTAGACACTAACCATGATTTTTGAGATTTTTGGATTTAATGGGTTAATTCCAAGACGATTGATTAATTAAAGTATTAATTATTTGACTAAGTTAGAAGAGTTGTGAGCCACTACTAGCATATCGGTGAACCTAAAGGGTCATACACTAACTCTTATAAGCTCATTTCTTACCAAGTAAATAATCCAAGATTGACATAATTGGATAGGTGGCTCATAATGGAACAAGTAATTAATTGCTTGGAACAGTTAATTATTATAGGTCTTTTCATTAGATGAACTAATTTAATTGATTGGATCAATTAAATTGGGTCCAATTAATTTAGACCCAAGTCTATTGGGTATGGCTTGTAGGAAGCCCATGAAGAATTTAATTAAGAATTAAATTTTAGGATTGACTAGGAATTTAAGACTTGGAATTTAATTAAGACTTACCATGTATTTAACTTGGAATCAAAGACTTACCTTATATCTTTAATTTGGAATTAAAGACTTACCATACGTATCCTAGTACAACTTGGAAAAGGGTGAAAGATTTATCTCTTGGATTCCCAATTTGACAAGGAAAAAAGAAGCCATATGATGGAAAAAAGGGGAACTATAAATGCCCCCTACCTTATGGCCGAAAATAAGACTGAAATCCTCTAGCAAATTTCGGCCACCTGCTCTTGTCCTGTATAAGAAAATTATTTCTTGTTTATTCCTTAGTCTTGATCAATTCTTTTTTCTCCATAGTTGGATTAAGAATTGATCAAATACCCTTAGTAAAGAAATATTTACATTATTCCATAAACCCTTACTAAACACTTAGATAGGAATTATCGAATTTAAGTCTACTAGCATAAGCTGAATTGCGAGTGGATATCCTAAGTGTGGATATACGCTTAGAGGATCAATGCTTGGGGGCCTTGGCGAATTCATCCTTTACACGGGGTTTTGAAATTGAGGAGTTCGTTAAAGTCATTTCTATGCCCTCATCATCAAACATTAATTTCAGGCATAATCTAATTAAACCCTGAAATTTATTTATTAGTATCAATGTTTTTATTTTATACGCATAACCGATCAGATCGCAATGAACTAGGGACACCCATGTTATGTGTGTGATATATGTTTATGTCAAATTTTAATTTTTGCTATATATGTTATGCGAACCCACATAATAGACTTGAAATTATTGTAACTTAGTGAATATAAAAAATGTATTCTATCAATTAACCTCTCGATTAAGTTTAGATCATGGATAGCTAGTCGAAAACCTAATTGACATAATAAGTATGAATTTATTTCTAGTCTCATTAACTCCTGATGAATAATTAGAAAACACTCGTCTAATATTCATCTTGCTCTGGCCAGAGGCTTCTAAGTCAAAGACCAAAAAATGTATAGGAGATATTATTCTGCCTAATAGGTGATGGATCCTTGGTTGGCCATTTATTAACCTCCATACACAAAGATCATATACCCTACGTGAACCCTTTATGATTCTTATGCAATCAAAAAATACATCAAAGTATATGATGTCGTGCACAAGGCTACCATGTTGCCTCAAGTCCAAGGATTAATTCATGTACTCTCATAACTAGTAATTCTCATTCGACGAACAATGTTTCCAGTTGAAAATTTCCTGTGGATTGGTTTGGTGTACTTGTTCCCCAACGAGCACCTATATATATGCACTTGCATACCCATGCCAATGAATATGGAGTGAGATATTCTCCTTTCGAGCACTCATCATGTGCGCGAGTCTTATCGACTTATCAATGTCATATCTCAATAAACACTCGACTTAGAACTTATTTAAGACTAAAGCTATAAAAACATATTTCATGATCTCCCTCATATGCACATGTTAGAGTAGTGCTCGATGTGCCAATTAGATTGGGCATATTTTATACTCTTGTATTTTGTAAAATAATATTTTTCAAATCATATTAATAAAATAGGCAATTTTCTTTATCTTTAATTACTTATGCTAATTAGAAAAAGTTTCTAAAACAAATTTAGCTACGAGGTATGGTCGTGCATTTGATGGCGATCATGAAACATGCTTTAAGGTTTTGGTCTTAAATTAGTTCCGAGTTAAGGGTTTTTTGAGATGGGACAATGAATAGCTTAATAGATGCATGCTCGCATGATGAGGATATCTCGCTCTATGGACATTGACTTAGTGGTGCTAGTGCATGTATGCGGGTGCTTGTTAAAGAACAACTACAGTAAACTAGCCTACTGAAAATTCTTAGTTGGAGACATTGTCTATCTAACTAAGAATTTTCATGTTTTGATAGTACACAATTAGTCCTTAGACTTGAGATACCATGGTAGCCTTGTGCATTTCGTGTTCCATTTTAATGTATCT
Source organism: Paulownia fortunei (assembly GCA_019321725.1). Classification (NCBI taxonomy): domain Eukaryota; kingdom Viridiplantae; phylum Streptophyta; class Magnoliopsida; order Lamiales; family Paulowniaceae; genus Paulownia; species Paulownia fortunei. The sequence continues at coordinate 12,213,999 of CM033107.1, read as the reverse complement.
TCTGATTGCCTGATAATCACAAATGGGGTATGTTGGATGTTACCTTGACATGTACGGAGGTTAATGAGTAGCTAACAAATGATCTGTCACTTGCCTAGTAGAACAAGTGAATCTCCTATGTTTTCATAGTTCATGACTCAGAAGTCCTTGACCAAGGTAGGATAAATGTTAGATAGGGTTTTCTAATGATTTATCATGAGTCATTACAACTAGAAATAGAATCATAGTTATTGAGTCAATTAGGGTTTTGACTTATAATCTATGCCCTAGACTTAATCGTGAGATTAGATGATGGAAGGACCTTATGTATGTAGAACTCATAATTGATATAGGTTCACTCGCTAATTCACTAAGACTAGATAGTCATGATACAATTGCTAGGTGTTCTCATGATTTGTTAGGTTCTTGGAATTATAGAGTTAATTCCAAGTGGATTAATTCATTAGAATAATTGTTATTCATAATTTACAAATATTACAAGCCCACTGTAGCTTAATTCTGAACCTAAAGTCTCACACATAATTTGGGATGGAACATTTTCAACTTAGGAATTGGATCCTATTAATTAATGGAGATTAATTAATTAGGGCTTAAATTAATTATTTAATTAAATAATTGAATTAGTTAATTGGCCCTAATAAGATTAGAAAGCCTAATTGGAGTGGAGCAATTATTTGATTGGATCAATTAATTGTGTAGACCATTAATTAATTTAATTAATTAAATAATTTACTTAATTGAATAATTTAATTAATTGGGTCTAATTTGATTAGATGAGCTACATGGAATTAATTAATTGAATTTGGACTTAATCAATTAATTGGATTAATTAGTGGATTTAATTAAGAGTCTAAACCTAATTCAAATGGCCCATTTGGATAAACCCACAAGAGTTATTGGAAGAAGAAGGAGTCCCAAGAATTTCACATTCTTGGAAATATCTAATTAGATTAAATAAAATATCTCCATATATCTTTTTAAGATACAAGAGATGTAGTTGGAGATTTTTGGGAGATCTTGAGATCAACCAAAAATCCTTCGACCAATGAGAGGAGTGGCCAAAAATTCTAATAATGGAACACTTGGATTTTTGGCCACCCTAGTATAAAATAAAGGGGCCAAAATTTGAGGGTGATCTCCTCTATTTTTCAGCCATCATCCTAGAGAGAAAAATTATTTTTCTCCATCTTCTGCTTTCAGCAATATAAAAGAATACCATCTTTTTTTATTTAAAGTATTTAATTCTTTTATTACGAGTTGATATTAAAAATTAATACTCACTATACACACTCCAAAAACTAGATTTAGGAATCAGAATTACTAGTGAAATTTTGATTTTGTGTTCTTGCTTAAAGTGTGGATTGCTTTAGAGGGGAGATGCTTGGATCCCTATGAATTGGAATTCAGTAAGGGGCTAGCAATTGATTGTTTCAAATCCTATGACAACCAAAGTGCGTTGAAAAGTATAAATCAAAACCCTTTTAATTATAAGTAAAGTCATTGGAAATTGCGAGATCGATAAAATTACATTGGATCTAGGGTGATGCTATAATTTTATGGCACTAATGGTTTAAATTTTTATTTTTCCGCTACGCACACCCCGTTACCAAGCGAATGCAACAACGCAACCATGACCCATAGCTAAGTATGGTCTAGGGACTCTACCTAATTGTCTAAGTGAATAACGATAAGGAATTGACAATTTTATTAATATATTTCAAATAAGAGTGTTTGTACAAAAGTATAATAGTGGCCACCAATTGGCACGCCGAACACTATTCTAACAAATATATTGGTTGTAATATCTTCGTGTATAGAGATTACTGGGTGGACAACAAAGTATCTATTACTTATCTAAAAGAATAGGTGAATCTCCTATGTTTTCATAGTCCTTGACTCCTAAGACTTTGGCCAAGGCAGGATAAACATTAATTGGGGGTCTTCTAAAAAATCATGTTATTAAGTCAAAATATGGTTTCAACTAATAATCTATGCCACAGATAATGTGTTGTGGATTAACAATCCTATCGCAAGTGCATGGTGTCAAGTATTAGTATAGAACAATGAGAAGGGATATCATTTCCCAACGGATTATGTGAGCAAGTGCCAAATCTAGACTATTCAACTATATTTCATTGAATCGAAGAGTGCTTACTGTCGTCACACGCAACAGCAGGCGATGGGGAAGCAGTGTCTGCTGCCATCGTGCATAGCAACACGCGTCGTGTTGTAACACTACAGCACCCAGCAACGCGCTGCACTATGCATGTGCACGACGTGTATCGTCGTGCTGCTCGTCACACCATTTTTCAAATAATTTTTATTTTGATTTGTTAGAATTTTAAAATTAAATGTTAATTTTAATAATTTATGAAAAAATATTTTTCAAGCAATTAAAAATTATCCCAAGTTAAAAATTGCATTAAACAACTTTGTATATTTACACATTTTGATAATTGCATGTGATGTTTTTATGACCAAGTATGGGGTGATCATGAGCCATTGGACCAATTTGATTGGTTTTATTTATTATTTTTTTAAAATGGGGCCTGGGAGCCTCTTGTTCCATTTATGTAAATTGTTTATTTTTCAGCAAAGAGAGTAGAATAGTTGGTGAAGTTTTTTCTTTTTCTTTGAAAGACGGAAGAGAATTAAGAAGGGGGTCCCAATGAAGGCCCATGATTGTATGGGACAAAATTATGTAATAGAATAGATTTTATTTCATTTTATTGCCCTTAGACTAACCTTAGTCCATTTTTAGCTCAAAAGACCACATAAGACTCATTCATGATCATCCATTTATTTAAGTATGTAATAGATGCATGCTTATGATTTTATTTAATGCTTTTATGCTTGTGCAATGATATTATGATGTCAAGCATTAAATAACCAACCTATTTTTATTATGATAAGGTCTTGGATAAAATTAAACCTCACTTAATTTACAAAATTAAGTAAAAGAATTTTTAATAAAATTTAATTTCAAATAAAAATAGAAAAGTACGTGGGACCTATCGTTCTATGCCCACTATCAAAGGTCGAGACATGACAACCCCTACCGCACTTGATCATTGGCCATAAGTCATGGGTGGTCTTGTATTGGAAAGCTTGTGGGATGGAATCATCATTATATTGGCCACGAGTTATGGGACATCTTGATGCTCTATCTATATGAACGTTTGATGAGGTGTTCTTTGACACTTAGTAGTATCATATGGGCTCATAAAATTGCAGTATATGGGAATAGTTGAGGCAAAACAAACTTGAGGGTTGTATATTGATACAATCATTAAAGAGTTGACTACCGATACAAATATTTTATTGGCTCATAAACTTAGGGTGTGAAATATTTTTGTTGGATCTCAAGCCAACTAGCATATTTGATTTCCCAAACTTCCATTAGGGTTGTTGGAATTCAAAGAAAAAAGTAGGAGACATTTAGTATTAAAGACCTTTTATTAAATGAATATGTTTTTCCATAGTTTACTCATTTTCTACTTCGCGCATGTTTTGTATATTTTTTTAGTAAAATGTTAAAGAATCCACTTACAACAATCCTTGAACAAACTGGACCCAACTTTATCGATTGGCTAAGAAACCTTAAGATAGTCCTTTAATTTGAGAGGAGGGCATATATCCTCGGCGCTTCTCTTTCGGTTCTATTAGAGGATATTACTTTAGAGGCTTATACAGATTACATACGTCATGTTGATGACAGCTACATGTTAGCATCGATGTCAAATGAGCTTTAGAGGTAAAATGAGGATCAAGATACTACTAATTGGATCCTCCTTCACCTACATGAGTTGTATGGTGAACGTACTCGACAGACAAGATATCAAATCTCAAAGGAGCTTTTCAGATATCGTATGATTGAGGGCTCTTCAATCCAAGACCATATATTAAAGATGATAGCTTTTTTTGAAAGGATGGTGTCCCTTAGAGTCATTATGGAAAACGAACTCTATACGGACCTTCTGCTGTAGTCTTTATCTCCCTTATTTGACACCTTTGTTATCAACTTTAACATACACAACATGAAGACTAGTCTCCCTAAGCTTGTGTATGTTAAAAACGGCTAAGTCCACCATGAAGAATGACAAGCTGGTACTGTTGTTAGATCTTCCTTCGGATCAAAGGCTAAAAAGCCCAAGATAGGAAAGAAGAAAGAAAAGGGTTCCTCCAAACCCAACAAGCTGAAGGTGAAGGGCAGTGTCAAATGAAGAGGAATTGCAAGGAGTATCTTGCAAGCCTGAAGAGTTTATGTATATATATTTTTTTGAAGTTAACTTGTATGTTAATGATGTTTCTTGGGTATTAGAAATCGGTTGTGGCTCACATATCTGCAATAATTTATAGATGATGACAAGAATGGAAATTCTTCCATTTTCAAACGTTCTGATTTTATCTATTCGGGTTCTTTGATGAATTGTTTATATACTATTACTCTACATAGACCTATTTTTACAATTCAACAAAATAAAAAAAACTTAGATAATCATAGTTCCATGAGCCTATAGCATACAAGATTATGGTATATTTGTGAGAAAATGATTAACAAATTAGCATAATTACTTGATTTAAAGAACGAGCAAGAACTTCCAATATGTAAATCTTACCTCAAAGGAAAGATAACGAAATCTCCATTTGCTGGACAAGTGGAGCGAGCTAAACATCTATTGGATTTGATCTATTCAGATGCGTGTGAGGCATAAAGTTTGAGTGCTCGAGGGAACTATAACTACTTCTTAACCTTTACCGATGACTTCTCTAGGTATGGTTATGTGTACCTACTAAGGTACAAGTCTGAAGTATTTGAAAAGTTCAAAGAATTCAGAAGTGAATATAAAGATTATTTGATCTGATTGAGGAGGTGAATACTTAAGTATAGAGTTTTAAGATTATCTAAAAGAGAATAAGATTCTATCACAATAGACTCCTTTTGCTACTCCACAACTTAACAGAGTTGCGGAGCGTAGGAATCGAACATTATTGGATATGGTTCGATCCATGATGAGCTTCACTATATTACCTCTTTCGTTTTGGGGCTATGCCTTGTAAACAACGGCATACCTATTAAATTAGGTGTCATCTAAAGCCGTGCCCAAAACACCATATGAAATGTTGTGTGATAAGACACCTTTCTATAAATAACTTAGGGTATGGAGGTGTGCTACTTATGAAAAGTAGCTAGTGGGAGATAAGTTGGATATGAGATCTAGCTTATGCAAGTTTTGTGGGGTATCCAAAGGAGTCTATTGGATACTATTTCTACGGCGCCTTGGAATAAAAGGTGTTTGTTTCGAGGAATGTCGTCTTCCTTAAACAAGAATTTCTATTAGATAGAAATAGCAAAATTGTGGAAGTTGAAGAAGTTCAAAAACCACAAAATATCCTAAATTTGCAGTAGATGACACACCGACTGATGCTGGGCCCGGGCCCTTTGAGGCACAACCTTTTTGAAGATCCAAAAGTATCTCAAGGGTACCTAAGAGGTACAACGTTTTATTAGAAAACAAAGAAGAGGGACTCCCCTTGGATAATGATCCAAGACGCTATGGAGAGGCGATGTCTGACATCGACTCGGAGAAGTAGCAAGAAGCCATACAATCCAAGATGGACTCCAACAAGGTATGGACCTTGGTGGACCCACCACAAGGAATTATTTCCATTGGCTGCAAATAGGTCTATAAGTGGAAGCTTGGAGTAGATAGAGAGATAGCGACCTATAAAGCATGTTTGGTTGCAAAAGTTATACTCAAAAGCAATGAATTGATTATGAGGAATCTTTTTCACCAGTGGTGATGATTAAATCCATCCAACTTTTGCTAGCCATATCCGCATATTATGACTATGAGATATGGAAAATGGATGTGAAGACTACTTTTCTTAATGGACATTAAGCAAGAGATCTATATGAAGCAGCCAGAAGGTTTCATATCCAGTGGGAACGAGTAAAAGATTTACATGCTCCACAAATCCATTTATGGACCCAAACAAGTTTCAAGGAGTTGGAACTTCTGGTTTGATTAAACAATCAAAATGTTTGATTTTCATAAGAATCTGGATGAACCATTTATCTATAAGAAGGTTAGTGAGAGTGAAGTTACATTTGTTGTGCTCTACTTTGATAACATCCTACTAATTGGGAATAATGTAGGGATGTTGCAATTAATGAGGACTTGGTTATCTAATTAGTTTTCCATGAAGGACTTGGAAGATGCATCTTTTATCCTAGGATAAAGATCTATAGAGATAGGTCTAGAAATATGATCGGACTATCCCAATCCATGTACATAGACAAAGTGCTAAAAAGGTTTAGCATGAAGGAATTTAAATGAGGATTCCTGCTAATGAGTTGGAGTTTTTTCATAAATATTTTGCAAACCACAAGTACACAGTGTCAAGTTTTAATACAATGGTGAGTTGAGTATTATATCCATAAGGATTGTAATAAAACATTGTAGCAAGTACCTAGTTTAAATAGTCTCAATTTTATCTAAAAAATCAAGTGATGATTGGTAAACAGAGTAGAATAAGATAAAAATTTGCAAAAGATAAGAGTAACGTTTCTAGAAGTAGTATAACAAACACCTTATAATAAACTCTAGAGGAATGATTCACCTAATCATCACCTAAACACACCAATTCAAGTCAACAGCACATGTAAGTTAAGAATTTCTAAGCTTATTAATTTCCTCTCTCGAGTACTGAATTGATTATGAGTTACAATATGAATTTCAATATCTCTATAAAAACTCAATACTAAAACTCTACAAAAGTTCAATGAATTTTCTTCAAAAATTCAAAGGTTTTATAAGCTTATCAATTCTATAATTTCTAAGTTATGTTATTCTTATGATCATGTATAATCTTCCCTCTCTCGAGTATCGAATCTCATATATTGAACAATCTCGATTAATGGTCAAATAATCAAGATGCAATACTAAATAAGATAACACAAACAAGATGAATAACTTGAACTAATATTGTTTGGAACTCAAAATGTAACACCCCTTAACCTAACTGCAGAGCCTAAACAAGCTGATATAGTTAAGTCAATAAATGTTAATTTTTCATCAATATTAGAGTTATGGTTTTAATAAAAGTTTTCATTTTTAGCTATAAGAGAAAGAACTTGAATCATTTTTAAACACACCATATACATATATCAAAACTAAGTACATCTGTTTACAAAATCATAACAGAGCGACTTATTTAAAAACAAAACAGAGTTTTCAAAATAAACTACAAAATAGTTTGAAGCATGGCATATGAATAAATCTCTATCCGACTGCTCTAGAGACTCAGTCAATCTCTAAATCTATATATTTCCACCTGCATCACATGAATCTAATGAGCTAAATGCTCAGTAAGATGAAACTAATGCAATAACAAATAACATATATGCACATCTCATAAATCATTAAATGTATTATTCTATTTAATAACTTTTATTCATTAATCATTCTTTAGGGCCCTTGAAGTGATTTACCTAACTAATAGCAATAGACCGTGGTTTTCGGAACCTATTCATAATGATTGGCCAATAAGAGAACTAATACTGAGTTTCCATACTTGATCTTTCAACCTCAGGTATTAGCCGTATTCTATCTCATTCATTATGGCTTTCTTATGCCGGTTTTTCAACCTCAAGTATTTGCCACCATTTGTTGGGTTCGTCGGTCCCTCCCACATCCCTTGTCTACCCGACCATCAATCAAGTACCATACTTTCTTTTCAAAAACCTCAATATATTCTTAATAGTGTCATGCTTCATAAACCATAAATGCATCAAACATTACATCATTTGACAAACAATAACAATCACATTAAAACATGAACAAATATTATATGATTCTTGTGATACAACAAATGAAAGATTCAACTTACCTCAAGTCCACTTTGTGGCAAGTGAAAAGACCAATCTCTTTGGAAGATAGGATGTGTTAAAGGCCTAAAATAATCAAATCATGTACCATTTAATATCTTTTTTATAAATCATTTAGTCTATTCTAGTTCATATATACTTTTCAATCTTTTGTAAATAATTCTATATCAATTATATAACTTTAAAAACAACGCATACTCCATATTTTACTACTAATTCAAGACATTAAACATTAGGACAGCCATTAAATAACTAATAATTCAAACATAATTATTAGGGTAGCCCCTAAAATATGCACACAATCCAAATTAACATGACGTAAATTTGGTTTTAACTTAAATTGATTATACCCTTCAATTAAGCAAACTAATTGCTATTGTTTTCAATCATTCAAAGGAACTTCCAAACACAATATAAGTATTAAAATATTAATATAAATAAGTAAATTAAACATATTTCAGAAGACTGTCAATTTTGCTAAAAACTAGCTTAACTAACTTGGTTTTGGCTTCAAGTGTAACTTACTTAAGTTTTCAGTCATAAAAAAATATACTAAAACATGTAACCATCCAAGATATTACAAATTCATCATAAGAAATATTGAAAAAGAATACACTTTGATTAAGTTGGAATTAAACTTCAAAATCAATGATTTTCAAGTTTAAAAGGGTGGAAACTTGTTCTAGTTTGTGTTCTATGGATTCCTATGGATTGAATTCAATTTTTGTGAGTATGATAGTGTAGAAATTTAGGAGAAATTTAGGAGAATAAGGGCTGGTCGTTTTTTAGGTGCTTCCACAAGAAATATGGATGAAAATAATTTTTTTGACTTTTCAAAGAGAGGTAAGTGGAGGGCTATGATTGGTTGCATCACGCTTGGTGTCTTCTCATGACAAAAGCTACATTTATGGGCTAGGGAGATGACAAAAATTGATGCTTTGGTGTTATAATCAACTATAATGCGGTTTAGAATGATTTCATGCAACCTAATCAACCAACCAATTAAATTGCACCATTTTGCATACTTTTAGTTCTTAGCCAAATGTAACATATTTCAAGTAAATATTAAGGCAATTAATCCCTTTAGCATATAACTAGTATGGAATAATACAAATAATTCATTTCATGGCCATTCACACATCAATCTTTCTTAACCGAGATACCGAGCTTTTCACTGTAAAAAAGCACTTAAGGAATATGTTAAATCAAGAAAGGAAAGTTTGATCTCATATTTTATGTACTAATGCATGTTAAAGCATAATTGGAGCATATAGTAACAATCACTCATGTTCATGCAATAATGCTATTTGTATGCCATAATCCAATAATGCGTATTGATTAGATACATATTGATGAAAAATGCTTATTATTGGCTATATAGGAAAGAATTGAGAATTAGGCATTACACAAAATATAGGATCAAATAAGGTTACATTATCTTCTACAAAGAACAGTTTAGTTCATCATGTATGAATATAACTTCAAGAAATACATAAGAAAAAATATGGAAATTGTTCACCAATTTGTAAAGTGAGAGAAATGGTTGAATCTCTCCTTGTCTCCAAGAATGGCTTCCTTATCTTCAAGAATGGATCTCTTTCTCTCAAGAATAGCTCTCTCTCTGTCCAGCAACACTCCTTCTGTCCAGAATATCTTCTCATGCCCCAGGATGCATTTAGAGATTGTTTGGGGTCCTTAACGTTAGATAAGAGAAGCCCTAAAAGGGTTAAAAATCTATTTTGCCCCTTTTATCCATGTGGCAATGCGTAAACACTGCCTGGACAGCTAGGCACAGCTAGGCGCTAAATATTCTGTATAAAACTAATTTATACATCATTTACATCCTCTTTCAACTAATGTTTCACCACTTTGTAAGCTATACTGGCTTTTAGTTTCTTCACAAGAATTGTATTCCTGTCTCTTAGCTTTCTATATCTTCATAAATGATCTTAATAGAATATATGTGGAGAGAGTTATACCTAAATTACCAAGATATATCATACTAGATATTTTTAGTCTAGTGTTGACTCTTGAAGTCAATGTTTCTCATTGAAATTGTAGGAATTGGATTTTGTGGTAAATATAAAAGTTGTAGATCTATCTCTTCTAATGGATCAAGAATCAAGTCAACATGATATTAGAGAAAATACTTATGATTGAAACACAAATACTGCCATCAGTAGCAACACAATATTGGATCTTTCAAAATTTTAACCAAGTTTTTATTTCTTTCCATTTTTTTCTCATTTTGCCATTACCTACAAGATTTCAAAATAAATGCACAAAAAGTTATATAAACACTTGAAAACAAATCAAAAGTTAAACAAAAGGCATATGAATTGTTGGTATAAAACCAACTTATTAGGATTTCACTCTCTAAGGCTATGTCTTCCTAGACACATGAAGAGAGAAAGAGGATGACATACCTTATGCTTTCGCAATAGGGAGCATAATGTATGCAATGTTGTGTAAAAGGTCTGATATTGCACATGCTCTGAGTGTCATGAGCAGATATCAGTCAAATCTAGGGGAAAAATACTGAAAAGTCGTAAAGATGATCCTCAAGTACTTAAGAAAGACTAAGGATATATTTTTGATATATAGCAATGGAGAACTAAAATTGGAGGGATATACAGACTCTAGTTTTTAGTCTGATATAAATGACTCAAAATCCATGTCTGGATATATATTCACCCTAAATGGTGGTACGATCAATTGAAAAAGTTTCAAGCAAGAGACGACCGCAGACTCTAACACCAAAGTAGAATATATTGCTGCATTAGATACAAAAGAAGTTGTTTGGATAAGAAACTTTATTCAAGTGTTGGATGTAGTGCCATCCATTGTTGATCTATTTATGATTTACTATGATAACAATGGAGCCATTGCACAAGCAAATGAACCAAGATCTCATCAAAGGTCCAAGCACATTTTGAGATGATATCACTTGATCAAAGAGATCATTAGTAGAGGTGACGTCATTGTCGAGTTGCTTTAGCAGAAAATGTAGTAGACCCACTCACTAAGCCCTTAGCAAAGAAGGTATTCGATGGACATCTCGAGAAGATAGGCCTTAGATACATGGGCAATTGAGGCTAGGGCAAGTGGGAGATTGTTAAAGTAGGATGTCCAATGCCCCAATTAGATTGGGTGTATTGTACTCTTTTTTTTTTGTAATGACAATCTTATTGGGAATCATATTAATAAAAAAGACACTTTCTTTATCTAATGTCTTGCATTTTTATTTCTATGCATTAGATAAAGTCTTTAGACCAAATTTAGCTATGGGGGCAATGTCGCGCATATGATAGCGATCATAGAATATACCTCTAAGGCTTTGGTCTTATATAAGTTATGAGTTGAGGGCTTTTTAAGATGGAACATCAAATAGCCTAATAAAACTCATACATACGAAGTATATTCGTAAGACGAGGATGTCGTATTCCATTAGCATTAACTTATAGACGTAAGTGCATATATGTGGGTGCTTGTTAGAGAACAAGTACACTAAACAGGCTCGCAAGAAATTCTTAACTGGAGGCTTTACCTGTCGAAATAAAAATTTTTGTGTTGCGATAATACACAACCAGTCCTTAGACCGAAGGCACGATAGTAGCGTTGTGTGTATCCTACAATACTTTGATATATCTTCTGATTGCTTGACAATGACAAAAGGGGTATGTTGGGTGTTCCACTGGTATGCATGGAGGTTTATCAGTGGCCAACATAGAATTCAACACTTTTCTTTTATTTAATTAGGGAATCTCTTGTGTTTTCATAGTTTATAATTCAAAGACCTTGAACAAGGCAGGATGAATTTTCATTCATCAGGAATTATTGGAACTTGAAATGGAATCACAGTTATTAAATCATTTAGGGTTCCAACTTATAATCCATACCCTATATTCAATAAGGAAATTAGCTGTCGAAAGGACCGTACGTGTATGGTACGCGCAATAGAAATAGGTTTACTCATTATTTCACCTGATACTAGTTTGCCCTGATTACTTGCTAGGTGTTTTTATTAGATTAATTAATCGGAATAATTGTTATTCATAAGTTGCAAATGTTATAAGCCCACTACTAGCATAGTAGTAAACCTAAGATAGTCACATATCTTTATGGGTCACATATCTTATGGAAAGCTACATTTCTAATTAGGGATTTTTTTCAATGGATGGAAATTAATAAGTTAATATTGATTAATTAATTAATTAGGGGTTCTATTTAATTTAATGGTTAAATTAAATTATTCTATTAAATAATTAAATTATTTAATTAGACCTACTTTGATTAGGATACCCAATTGGAGTAAAATTACAATTAATCGATTGGATTTATTAATATAGGTTTAAATCAATTAGATTGATTCTTGGATTTTTTAAGTCCAAACCCACAACTTAAAGTGGATCACTTAAAAAGCCCACTAGAAGATGAAGAGGATAATTAAAATAAATATGATTTATTTAATTATTATATTTATATAATTATATATAATATGATCGATTTTTATGAGATAAAAATGGACCATTAAGTGTTTATTTTATATAAATATATTTTTTATATATATTTATCTTAATATTATTTGAAGAGTTCAAATTAATATCAAGAATGTATGTAAACTATTTTTGATGACTAATGTAGTCTCAAATAAGTTCACATACATTAGAGAGAGAAAAAGAAGAATTGTTGGAAGATTTTGAATCCTACCGAAATTAAACTTTGAAGTAGTTCAAAATTAACAAACTCTCCATGAGTTGGAGAGGGAAAGAATTTTCGGCAATTGCATAGTGATTTTTAGGAAAATTGTTTTGTCTTGTCTTTTATTTTTCTCTCCAAGAAAAGAAAAGAAAAGGTGTTTTCTTGAAAATCTTTATTTTTCTTGTTCTTTAAAATTAAAATGTTTCTTGATATTCTCTCCACTTTAAAATTTCAATAACTTAAAAAATTAATCTTTATTGTTCTTGAAAGGTTGTTCTTGATCCATCAATTGGATTAAAGGCCAAACATTACTCCGGATGTAGAATAGAAAATAATTTTAAGAATATTGGCTAATTCTTTTAATCGGTGTTGTTTTTCATATTGTGGATTGCTTCGTTCCCTATATCAATAAGAGTGCTTGAAAGTTATAATCCAAATTTAATTATTTGTTTATATTTTCACTTGTATAAGTGTGATCGTTAAAATCGCTCTCGAATTGAGGGGATAAATTTATTTGATATTTTTTTTTTACAAAATTTTAAATTTTTCGCTGCGCATGCCCTTGTGATTATAGCGAACCCAACAGAAACCCTAATCTACTCAATAACTATGATTATTTTTTTATTTCAAATTTCAGTGACTCTTGATGAATCCCTAGAAATTATTTGTGACATTCATTATACCTTGGCTAAGGATTTCAGAGTCATGAACTATGAAAATATAGGAGATTCACTTGTTGTATCAGATAAGTGACGGATCATTTGTTGATCACTTATTAACCTCCATATGTATAGATGCAATACCCAATATAATCCCTTTGCGATTGTCAGGAAATTAGAGAATACATCAAAGTAAGACTTAACATGTACAAGATTACTATAGTGCCTCAAGTCAAAGGACTAGTCGCGGACTATTGTAAAATAGAGATTCTTAATTCAAGCATATATGCACTTGCATCACTATGCCAATGCATATGGAATGAGACATACTCGTCTTATGAGCATCCATCGTATGCAAAAGTCTTATTGGGCTATTTGATGTCCCATCTTAAAAAGTCCTCGACTTGAAACTTATTTAAGACCAAAGCCTCAGAAGCATGTTCCATGATTGCCATTATATGTGCGACCATGCCCCATAGCTAAATATGGTCTAAGGATTTTATCTAATGTGCAATAAGAAAAATGTAAGATATAAAATAAAAAACGTACCTTTTATATTAATATGATTCCCAATAAGAATGTTCTATAACTGAGAAGAGTACAATACATCTACTCTAATTGGGGCGTTGGGCATCCTACTCTAACAATCTCCCACTTGCCCTAGCTCTATTTACCATTGTAACTAAGGCCCATCTTTTCAAAATTTCCATCAAATACCCTCTATGCTAAGGGCTTAGTTAGTAGGTCTGTACATTTTCTGCTGAAGAACTCGATCCACAATAACGTTACCTTTACTAATGATCTCTTTGATTAAGTGGTATTATCTCATTATGTGCTTGGATTTTTGATAAGATCTTAGCTCTTTTGGTTGCGCAATAGCCCAATTGTTATCACAATAAATTATTACTGGATCAACAATGGATGAAACTACACCCAACCCTTGAATGAAATTTCTTATACAAACAACTTCTTTTGTTGCATATGATGCAACAATATATTCAGCTTCGATGGTAGAGTCTACAGTTGTATCTTGTTTGTAACTTTTCCAACTGATCGCACCACCATTCAGGGTGAATATATATCTAGACATGGATTTGGAGTCATCTATATCAGACTAAAAACTAGAGTTCCAATTATAGTTCTCTATTATCGTATATCAAAAAGATATCCTTAGACCTTCCCAAGTACTTAAGGATCATCTTAACGGCTTTCTAGTATTCTTTCCCTAGATTAGACTGATATCTGCTCATGACACTAAGAGCATGTGCGATATCAGACTTTGTACACAATATTGCATGCATTATGCTTCCACTAGTGGAAGTATAAGGCATGCGAGTCATTCTTTCTCTTTCTTTCGGTGTCTTGGGAGACACAGCCTTGGAGAGTGAAACCCTATGACTCATAGGTAGAAATTGTCATTTAGATTCTCTATGCTAAACCTTCTTAGCACTTTATCTATGTATATGGATTGCAATAGTCCGATCATCCTTCTAGATCTATCTATATAGATCTTTATACCTAGGGTAAAGGATGCATCTCCCAAGTTCTTCATGAAAAACTGCTTAGACAACTAAATCTTTGTTAACTGCAATATCCCTACATCATTTCCAATTAGTAGGATGTCATCAACGTACAACACAACAAATGAAATTGTGCTCCCACTAACCTTCTTGTAGAGACATGGTTCATCCGGGTTCTTATGAAAATCAAACATTTTGATTGTTCCATCAAATCAAATGTTCCAACTCCTTGAAGCCTGTTTGCATCCGTCAATAGATCTCTAAAGTTTACAAAACTTTTGCTTTGTTCCCATTGATTATTCTGGCTGCTTCATATAGATCACTTCCTTAATTTTTCCATTAAGGAAAGTGGTCTTCACATCTATTTACCGTATCTTAGTCATAAAGTGCAGATATGACCAGTAAAATCCAGATAGACTTAAGCATCGCCACTGGTGAAAAGGATTCCTCATAATCAATTCCTTGCTTCAAAGTATAACATTTTGTAATCAGACGTGCTTTATAGGTTGTTACCTCTCCATCTACTCTAAGCTTTCGCTTGTAGACCCATTTGCAGCCAACGGGAATAGTTTGTTGTGGTGGGTCCATCAAAGTCTATACCTTATTGGAGTACATGGAGTCTACTTCGGATTGCATGACTTCTTGCTGCTTCTCCAAGTCAATGTCAGACATTGTCTCTCTATAGCTTATTAGATTGTTATCTAAAAGGAATCCCTATTCTTTGTTCTCTAACAAAAATCCATATCTATCAGGTATCCTTGAGACCCTCTTGGATTTTCGAAGAGGTTGTGCCTCAGAGGGCCTAGTATCAGCTGGTGTATCATCTACTGCAACAGTTAGGACATTCTATCATTCTTGAACTTCTTCAAGTTCTGTGACTTTGCCACTTCTCTTTGATAGAAATTCTTTTTCTAGGAAGGTAGCATTCCTCAAAATAAACACTTTTTATTTTGAGGCATTGTAGAATAGTTTCCAATAGACTCCTTTGGATACCATATGAAGTTACAAGCTGGATCTCACATCCAACTTATCTTCCACTTGCTGTTTCACATTAGCAGCACACTCCTATACCCCAAGGTATTTATAGGAAGGTGTTTAACCACACCATATCTCATAGCACGACTTTAGATCTCACCTTGTTTAATAGGTATGCTGCCATTTCCAAGGCATAGGCCAAAATGAAAAAATAATGAAGTGAAGTTCATCATAGATCGAACCATATCCAATAAGGTTCAATTCATGCATTTTGTAACTCTGTTAAGCCGTGAAGTAGGAGAAGTCCAATATAAGAGAATCCTACTATCTCTTAGATAATCTAAAAAATCTATGATTAAGTATTCGCCTCCTCGATCAGATTGAAGAGTCTTTATACTTAAGCCAGTTTATTTCTCTACTTCATTTTTGAATTCTTTGAACTTTTCAAAGATTTTAGACTTGTACTTTAAAAGGTTCACATAACCATACCTAGAGAGGTCATCGGTAAAGGTTAAGAAATAGTTATAGTTTCCTCGGGCACTAACACTTAGTGGCCTATATATATCTATATGGATAAAATCTAATAGATGTTTGACTTGCTACACTTGTTCAACAAATGGAGATTTGATTATCTTTCCTTTGAGGCAGGACTTATATGTTGCCAGTTCTTACTCGTTCCCAACTTGTTAATCCTTTTCTCAGATATATGTCCTAATCTTGTGTGCCATAGGCTCATAGAATTATGATTATCTAATTTTCTTTTCTTTTATTGAATTGTGAGAATGGGGTTATGGGGAGTAACAATATATAAGCAATTAGTCAAGGAACCTGAATAGATAAAATCAGAACATTTAAAAATAGAACAATTTCTATTCCCAATTGTAAATTTAAAACCTTCTATATCTAAAATCAAAACAAAGACAATGTTCTTAATAATATCTGGAACATAAAGAGTATCATTCAAAACTATTATAAAGCCATTTTGAAAAGTTAGATTAATGATGCTTATAGCCAATGCAGCAACCCTTGCTGTATTCCCCATCATTAAGACTGTCTATCCTCTCTCTAGCTTCCTATTTCTTGTCATTATCTACAAATCATTGTAAATATGTGAGCCACAACTGGTATCTTATACCCAAGAAGCATTGTTAACAGATAAGTTAACTTCATCAAAATAGATACCTAAACTTTTCAGGCTTGCAAGATACTCATTGCAGTTCATTTTCCAGTATCCTGGTTTGCCGCAGTAATGGCACTTGTCATTTACTTGAGAAGAAACGTTCTTGACCCCTTTGCCTTTAGCTTTTTGGGTTTGGAGGAACCCTTTTCTTTCCTCTTTACTCTCTTAGACTTTGCAGCCTTTGATCTAAAAGATGATCTAATAAGCATGAGCAACTTGTCCTTTTTCATGGTGAACTCAGCCATCTTTAACGTGTTTACAATCTTAGGGAGACTAGTCTCCATGTTGTGCATGTTAAAGTTCACAACAATGATGTCAAATAAGAGAGACAAAGATTACAGTAGAAGGTCCGTATAGAGTTCGTTCTCCATAACAACTCCAAGGGACACAAGCCTTTCAATGAGGGCTATCATCTTCAATCCATGATCAATGAGGGCTATCATCTTCAATCCATGATCATGGATTGAAGAGCCCTTAGTGATACATCTGAAAAGCTCATTTAAGACCTGATATCTCGTCTTCCTATTATGTTCACCATACAACTCTTGTAGATGAAAGAAGATCCCATAAGCAGTATCTTGATCCTCGTTCTGCCTCTGTAGCTCATTGACATTGGTGCCAACATGTAGCATCAAGCTTTTAGATTGTCATCAACATGACGTAGATAATCTGTATACTCCTCTCAAGTAATATCCTCTATATAACAGCGACTAGAATATTTGATTTTTACCTAATTTTCAAGTTTTACTCATTAAAATAATAATGCCAAACATACAAATTGTACAAATAATTTATTGAACATAAAGGATTCATTATTTATTCATAATTTTGAAATAGTATATGAAAAGGGTATCAATAACTCAATAACATAAGCATTGATGCCACTGTTAAGTTCACATAACCACGGCATCTTGAATGTAGAAATTGAATTTTACATAAACATGCATCATATACATAATATGGGTGTCCTTATGTGTTTAAAATAAAATATTGATACCCATAAATAAATTGAAACAAAGTTTTAGATTTATACCTTAAGCTAATTTTTGATGAAGGGGTCTAAGAAACAACTAAAGTTGTTACTACTCACAAACTCTTTGTTTCCACAACCCCAAAATTGGATGGGCTCGTTAAGATCCCCTTCTAAGCACGTATCCACACCTTGGATGCCCACTCACAATATAATTCCTATCTAAGTGTTTGCATTAGTTTATGGAACAAAGTAAATCACTATTTAATTGGGTGTTTGATCAACTCTTAATTCAACTATGGTGAAAGAAGGATTGATTAAAGGAGTAGGAAGAATGAAGAAAATAATTTTCTTACTTATGGGAGAGAGAAGGGGGACGAAAATTATGCAAGCAATAGATTATATTTCTTGTCCCCTATGGATTATTTTTATCTCATAGTTTCTTTCACAAGACACCACTTTCCAAATCCATTTTAAATATCAATAGGTAAGTCTTTGATCCCTTTCTAAGTCCAACTTGGATTAGTATGGTAAGTCTTCAATTCTAATTAAAAACATATGGTAAGTCTTCGATTCCTTATTAAAGAGTTATGGTAAGTCTTTGACTCTAAGTCTAAGACTTATGGTAAGTCTTTGATTCCTTATTAAAGACTTATAGAAAGTCTTTGACTCGAAGTTTAAGACTTATGGTAAGTCTTTAATTAATATTCAAGACATAATTTCATAGTCTGTCTTGGAATTTAATTCTTAATAAGAATTAAATTCCTCATGGACTTTCTATAAGCCTATACCCAATATGCTTTGGTCCAAAATAATTGGACCAAAATTTATTCATCTAATGAATTATAAAGGCCTATAATAATTCATTATTCAAATAATAATTACTTGTTCCATGATGGGCCCCTAATCTAATTAGGTCAATTATTTAATCTAATTATTTAATTGAATTAATTCAATACTTGAATTAATTAAACCCTATTTAATTAATTATATTAACTAAATATAATCCAACTCTTGGATTTGTCACAATCCCCCAAAAATATATATACACGTATAGAAACAACATGTGCAACATAGTTTGTGCATGTATTCGTGTGTATAACCCTTTTTTTCACCTAGTTAGTTTGACAAAACACTGATAAAAGTAAACTGTTTTTACATCCTGTAACACTGTATATACATAGATAGTTATTTGAATAATAACAAGGTCTATCAAAATTATCAAAACTCATACACATTAACAAGGGAGTTTTAAAGTGACATACATGATAAAGGCACTAATATAATACAATAGACAATAAAATCAAAAGCACAACCTATAAAATAGCCCAAAAGGTCATCATCCATGTACATTGATCTTTAAAAGCCTATAGGAACTCCACTGCCAGCCCAGAAAACCAGAGATCTCAAGTTTGACTAAACTCACCTACAATGCATGAACTATATGAGCTAATGCTCAATAAGTAAAAATCATGCATGCTAAGAGTATGATATAAAATCTCATAACTCATCTCTAAGATATGATGCTAGAACCGTGTCATATTTGAGTACTCATAAATCAAAAAGTTTTTATTCAAAATCATTATAGGGCCCTTATCCCACCTACTATGCACTGGAAAGAGGTCTGCATAATATCAATAATCAAATGGCCAATAAGAGATTAATACAATCGAGTGGACCATCATCCTGTGACCCCTAGAGGTACACCCCCTATATTCCCCTGTGATGACCCAAAAAGTGTCCCACCGCGGCATCAATCATAACAAAGGCACAGTCAAGTGGACCATCCTCTCATGATCACCAAAGGTCCACCTCTTGTCTTCCCTTCTGATCCACCAAGAAGTATCCCACTTGCGGTACCTAAAATATCACATAAGCACACATCGCATGCCTCGGTGCACTAGTAGTGGCCAATAAACATCTTTATATATGAAAATTATTTCTCAAATCATATCGTGCATGCAAGAACCTCAACTATACCCGTATGCCATGCATGCACATACAAATGCTCATGAATAGTGTATTCAATATGAAATGTAAGTCATCTTGTTCTCAACATGTTTCAAGAATCATAAGCCTCTTAAGGTACATAATATACTTTTCATCCAATCAATTTAAATATCATCAACACATTAGGTATAAGCACTTCAGTACATACTATGTTCATGCATTGTAGTTGTAAATGGATCTTTACTTACCTTTCACTTGGTTGGTGGCTTAGTCTAGACTTTCCTTTCTTTCCAAACTGCATAATCCCCTTCATTGGAGATACCTTCAGAATACATGATCTCCTACTGCAAATTCTAATCTTCTACTTTTCTGTCGGCTCTACGCAGTCTGATTCGTTGATGAATTTATATCACAACTTCTGTCATTTCTCAAATCATATTTAGGCCCAAAAGCTTCTTTTTACCAACCTCATCCCAATGAGCTGGAGATCTACATTTTCTACCATATAATGCTTCATAGGAGGCCATTCCAATAGTAGATTGAAAGCTGTTATTATAAGAGTATTCAACTAAAGGTAAAAATTTGCTCCATTGACCATGAAAATCTAATACATAAGCTCTAAGCTATCTTTTAATATTTGTATTGTTTGCTTTGATTGTCCATCAGTCTGGGGATGATATGCAGTACTGAAAGATAATTGTGTTCCCAATGCCTTGTGTAAAATCTTCTAGAACATAGATAAAAATCTTGAATCTCTATTAGAAATAATAGATAGTGGTACACCATGAAGTTTGAACACTTCCTCTATACTTATTTGTGCATAACAGTCCATGGAATAAGTGGAACAAATTGGAAGAAAGTGAGTAGATTTAGTTAACCTATCAACGATAACCCAAATAACATCATGACCTTTAACTATTTTGGGTAATCCCGATATGAAATTCATAGTAATTCTTTCCCATTTCCATTCTAGAATAAATAAAGGTTGCAAGGTTCTTGCTGGTCTTTGATGTTGTGCTTTTATTTGTTGATATGTTAAACATTGTTCTATAAATTGAGCAACATCACTTTTCATACCTGGCCACCAGTAATGCTTTATCAAATCTTTATATATTTTAGTAGCTCCTGGATGTACTGAATATGTCGTTGAATGTGTCTGTGCCAGAATATCTTCCCAAATGTTATCTACATTAGGTACATATAGTCTTTTTTTGGAATTACAAAATACCATTCTCTGACATTTGCAAATCAAAAGACTTTCTTGAAGTAATATCTTTCATCATTTTAGTAAAATATTCATCAACTTGTTATACCTGATGAATTCTATCAATCAAAGTCGGTGGCAGTGTCAAAACTGCAAATTTGGCCTCCACTGATCCCTATTGTACAATCTCTACATCTATTTTCTATAGCTCTATTAACTTTAGTTTCTGGGTCAAAGCTATTGCTGCGGTATTTTGCGTTGATTTCATGCTCAATGCATCAACCACAATATTAGCCTTACCAAGATGATAGTTGATAATACAGTCATAATCTTTCACCAAATCCAACCACGTTGTTGCATATTTAACTCTTTTTGGGTGAGAAATATTTGAAGCTCTTGTGATTAGTATATATCTCACATTGTTCACAATATAAATAATGTCTCCATATGTTAAGTGCAAACACCACTGCACCAAGCTCTAAATCATGTGTAGGATAATTCTTTTCGTACTCTTTAAGTTATCTGGATGCATATGCAACTACTTTACTATTTTGCATCAATACACATCCCAACCCATTTTTCGAAGCATCACTATAAACCGCAAAGCCTCCAGTACCTAATGGAATAGAAAGAATAGGAGCTGAAGTTAACCTCTTTTTTAATTTCGGAAAACTTTTCTCACAAGCATCTGTCCATCTAAATGTCGCACATTCTCTAGTTAATTATGTCAAAGGAGAAGCTATCTAGAGAATTCCTCCACAAATCTATGGTAATATTTAGCTAAACCTAGAAAACTTCATACTTCTAAAGGATTAATAGTTTGTGACCAACTATTAATAGCTTATACTTTACTTAGATCTATTGTTATTCCTACTCCTAATATTACATGTCCCAGAAATACCACTCGATCCAATCAAAATTCACATATCTTAAATTTAGCATATAGTTGTTTCTCATTCAGAACCTCTAAAACCATTCTCAGATGTTCACCATGCTTTTCTTCTGTGTTAGAGAAAATCATGATATCATCAATAAAAATAATAACAAATCTATCAAGAAAATTTTTAAATACCCAGTTCATCAAATTCATAAAAGATGTTGGAGTATCTGTCAACCCAAACGGCATCACCAAAAATTCATAAAGTCCTTATCTCGTGCTAAATGTTGTCTCGGGGAAATTATTCTCTTTTATTTTCAGTTGATGGTACCTAGATCTTATATCAATTTTTGAAAATATAGATGTACCTTGGAGCTAATCAAATAAATCTTATATTCTAGGGAGAAGATACTTATTCTTGATTTTAACTTTATTTAACTCTCGGTAGTCTATACACAGTCACATTATACCATCATTCTTATGTACAAATAGAACTGGTGCACCCTATGGTGAAAAATCAGGTCTGATAAAACCTTTATCCAATAATTCCTATATTTGTATCTTCAATTCTTTCAACTTAACTGGTGTCATTCGGTATGGAGCTTTATATATTGGAGGTGTTCATAGATTTAGTTCAATGACAAACTTTATCTCACGTTCTGGTGGTAATCCAGGAAGATCATAAGAAAATACTTCTGGATACTCCCAAACAATTGGCACTTCATTAAGGATCGGATGGTGTTGTTCATCAATGTTCATACCACTTCATTAAGAAACTACTTCATTAAGAAAATACTCCCAAACAATGGGCACTTCATTAAGAAAATACTTCCAGAAGGAATTATCATATTGTAACTATCCTCAACAATATCAGGTACTCTACCTAACCTCTTCATATACTCAGTGGATATAAATGAGTGTGTAGCTCTAGAATCAAACAATACAAATGTTGGAATACCAAAGATAGAGAATTTACCTATTACCACTGATAGGTTTACCTTAGTATCTGATCTAGTGATGGTAAAGACTCTAACAATTGCATTGTGGGCATAACATTTTGAGATTAATAACATAATATTGTGGATTATTCTTTGACATGCATAATCTTTACTTGCTGAGTATTAGCTCATATAGTTTATGCATTGTAGGTGAGTACAGCGACGCTTGAAGCATCTTTTACTAGCTGGGAGGCTGTTGGAGCTCCTGCAGATGTCTGAGGGAGTGTGTACATGGATGACGACCTGTTGGGCTATTTTGTTGGCTTGTTATATTTTGAGTCTGTTGTATTATATTTTTAGACTGGTTCTATATTTCTCTTTTAAAACTTTACTATAAATAAGTATGTAAATATTATTGTCGTTGTGGGTTTTGTGCTTTTACATAGTATGTAAATATTGTGGTTGTTGTGGGTGTTGTGCCTTTATATAAATACTGATCCTGCTATATACATGATATGTGTGAGAGAGTATTTTAAATAGGGTTGTGCATGTAAGAAGTGATTTATCTTTTCCTAAAGTGTTACAAAAAAAAATATTCCATGCATGCACACAGATTCTATCATGTCAAATTATACTAGATATCTAGTTCTCGAGTAGTGGGTGTTACACCTAATTCCTCGTATCTTAGTACTAACTCAACTAATTAGGTTAAAGAATTTGGAAACAAATGTTGGGTGACAACTTCAGAAGTTTAATATTAAAATACCGTATAAAATATAGTGCATTATGAAATATCAATTAAAAATGCAAATGACACATGCGTAGTATGAAATACATGAACTATATTAGCTAGGTGAGTAGCACGAGACTCGAGTATTACAACAACCAAGGGTTGAAATGGTTCAACCACAACCCCAAGTAGAACAGATGGAGATAGTTGGGGAAAGATTCAGAAAACTAAACCCACTGGTGTTTGAGGATGCATTAGATCCTACAACTGCAGAAAATTAGTTAAGAACTCTAGAAAACATGTTTCAGTTAAGTTTCAGAAGAAGAAATTATGATGTGTGCATCCTTTATGCTTCGAGGCAGTGCTGGACATTGGCGGGATACAATGAGGAGTATCGAAGACACCACTATTATGACTTGGGATAGATTTAAAGAGTTATTTCAAAATAAATATTTCACAACTCTAGTTCGTGCAATAAAGATGAATTAATTTATACAGCTATGACAATGAATCATGACAGTTGGAGAATATATTTGTAAATTTTGAACAACTGTCCAAATTTGCCACACATATGGTCAATACTAATGTATTGAAAGTTGAAAGATTTCTTGAAGGCTTGATACCAAAGTTATATAGAGATGTGAATATGGCAGGAATTTGAGGAGTGACATACTCACAAATTACTGAGAGAGCATTAGTGGAATTTAGAATTTCCGTGCTTAAGAGATTCAATGCCAATTTAAGCAAGGATAGGGGAAACGATGGGTTGGAAATGAAAAGAAGAGACTTTTTCAAATGTAGAATCAAAAATCTAAATTCCAACCCAGATAAGGGAAACAACAGTGTGATTAGAGTAAGCGTATAAAGATTGATCAAGGTAAAGTACTGATGTCATAATCTTCTTGCCCTAAGTTTGGTGGTTAGCATAGTAAGCCTGCCCTACAGAGACTAGAACCGCTTTGTGTGTGGGAAGGTCAGACATATTGCCAGAGCATGCCCATATAATCCAAACCGTGACAGTTTTGCACACTTCATGACATTAATAGTTTTGGCACCCTTACGTATATCCAATCTCTCCCAACTTTTTACCACACTTATATAACATATACACAGAGACCAAAAGGTTATATTATTGCCTAAACTAATGGATTTAGCTCCCCTAATTTAGTCTCCTTCATAGCACACCAAACAGATTTTGCTACTTTGGCAGTTTGAGTGTTTCTCCAATATCATTCTCTATTTCAATTTCTAACCGATCAAAATTCATTCCAATACTATTAACTCATATATAAACATGTATATTATGATAATTACAGGTTTTATTCAACATACCATACACTTTTGAAGCCTAAAAACAAAAATACAGCAATGTGACAGTTTCTAGCACAAGTGTTTTCTATCAAATATTTCCAACCACAAACCCTTTCTTTATGCATAAAAGCTATCTAATAACATCCTAACACATTTGAAAATAATATTCAAAGCTTAATAAGCCAATAAACCTCAAAATAAATCTGAAAGTCATGCCAAACCCGTAGGTTAAGCTCACCTTGCACAGTTTTCTACTTGAACTTTATTATTTCTCCTTCCCTTTGCTTGTTTTGCCTCCTTTTTCAGTTGGAATCACTTAGGACCTATTTAGAGAGATTTTTTCATGTATTTAGAAGCTGAAATGGTTCAGAAGAAGGTTCAAGTCGTGGCTGTTAGCTTAAGAGTGAAGAATAGGTTAAGGTGCTAGCATGATAAGTCTAAGCATGAGGTGGCATAAGCTTAAGGTGGCATGTAATGGTATAATCTGATTTTTCTCCCTTATCTTGCAACTCTAATCTTGTGTGTCTCATATATTCTTATTTAGTAAAGTATTTGGCAAGAAATGCTTGTATCATAGCCTCCCAAGTTGTGATGAAACCGAAAGGCAAGGATTTGAGCCAATACTTGGCCTTGTCCGTAAAGAAAATGGAAAAAGTCCCATTTGCTTCACCGACCAGCTTTTCTCGCTTCGCATCTGATTCTCTCCAATCCCCGTTATTCTTCACTGGCTTCGCAGGTATGATTTCTTCTTCTCCCTCTTTTCTCTATATATGTATATTTAACTTATCTATATGTATGTATATATAAATAGAGAACCTCAAGTATAAATATGCGTGTGGTTTGGAAGTTTGAGTGACAATTGGAAAGAGGCCAGACAAGGAGGTGGGTGATGGTATAGTTCAAAACTACTAAAAAAGCCGCCGAGACACATGCTAAAGATTGAGAAATCTAATCTGACCGTATGTGCCTATGTAGTGTGTGAAATTTTTCTTGACCCTCTTGAATCTTTATTTCTTTAACCCCAACTAGGTGCAATACAAAGTAAAATTAGTTTATATAATTTAATGGGATTGAGTTGAAATATGGAGATGAGGATTAAAGAAATGGAGGGGACCCAGAGGAGCGTTTAATTAAACACAGTATTTGCAGGTCTGAAGGAAGAAATTGGAGGGAGAATTTTAAGGTGGTAGGTAATGGATTGCAGTTGATTTTCTTTCTTTTTTTTTAATTCACTGAAATTATTACTTGCATTCACAGTTATCTTTTTTAAGGCTTAAGGCGTTAATGGGTTGTAGAAAAACAATTTCTTTGCTACGAATTCCTGAAGTGATCGTCCTTTTCCATGTGATGGGGTACTAAAGTACCAGATAATCCATTTACTATGTGATTGCCAAAGTTCGTGATAGTTTTATTTTGTTTATTTTCCAATCCATGTTGCCTGCTAAAACTTTATCATTTAATTCATGATTTTTTTTAAGTTAATGGATATATGCTAAGACATGGAGTAACTTGTGAATACATCCAGTAAAAGAGATATCTTATTCTTCATTTGGATCGTCACAATTTTTGTACTATTTATAACATAAAGGAATGTAATTTTCTCAATAACCACAAGCTAACTAATATATTTACTTTGTTTTTCAGCAATTTTTCTTTTTTAAACATGCATTCTCCAACTCAAAACCTTGGGCTGATACACTTTGGAATGAGATGGAATCTGTGATCTATGACCAACTTTCAGAGGCATCTCAGCTTGTCTAATTTGTTGTGATAAAGTGTGAGATTGCAATTTGTTGTGATGGGCTCTTGCAAATCACGAGCTGTTGCACCTAAGGGATAGTCATTTCAAGAAGAATGTGTTACATTTTATCTGTTTCTAGGGGTGACATCATCTAATAAAATTCCTGAATTGATTCCAATAATTTTTTAAGTAAGAATGTGTCTTTCACATATTTATGTGGATATAATTAAAGAGTAATTAATGCAGGTGCCGGCAATTCTCAAGATTGGGTTGATCATGCTTCACACAGAATTTATGTAAGTTTTTCAATTGATTATATGCGATTGATTATCAAAATATAAATACTGAAATGAATTTCTCAGGAGAATATTGCTAGATTGCAAAGTGAAGCAACTTAAAAAGGACAGATCCTTTGAGTAAAGACGTAGCTTTCATAAAGATACTAAAATTTAGTCTACTATAAAGCTGTACGGATGGCTTGAAGCCATCTTCTTAAAGAGAAAAAACTAATAACGAGTCACTAAAGAGATCACAAAAAGAAGGGATTATGGTTAGAGTCCCCAAAATCCCAAACCAATCAATTTCCTACAATTTTTCAAAGCTCGAGTCAGTTTATTCAGGTTCTACCAACTGATGTGGGTACTTTTATGAGTATATTTTTCTTGTTATTTTATTTTGAAGATATTTATTGAATTAAAATTGTAATTGTAATAAAGCATAACCTAAGAGGACTAAAGGACTTGTAGTATTAAAGAATACAAAAATGAGAATAAAATAAAAAAAGAAATCACTAAGACAAATCAAATAGAAGGTATTATATGAGATCCTTCTAAGGTGGTTTTGAGATCCTTTTGGATCTGCCAGAAAGTTGTGTGTCAGAAGGCTCAGCCTTAGCTGGTTGGTCATTATTGTGTTTATTGGGATGTCTTGTGGTTCTTGAACTTCTTAAAGTTCCACGACTTCGCCATTTCTTTCCAATAAAAAATTCTCCTCTAAGAAGATGTCATTCCTTGAAATAAACACCATTTGTTACGAGGAGTCGTAAAAGTAGTTACCAATGGATTCTTTTGGATACCCCACAAACTTGCATAAATTAGATCTTATATCCAATTTATTACTTACGTACCCCCATATCCTAAGGTATTTGTAGGAGGGTGGTTTCCCAAACCCACATCTTATATGGTATTTTTGACACAAACTTTATTGGCACTCTGTTCAATAGATATGCCACTGTTTCTAGGGCATATCCCCAGAATGAAAGAGGAAGTCCAGTAAAACTTATCATCGATCGAACCATGTCTAATAAATTTATATTCCTATGCTCCACAACTCTGTTGAGTTGAGAAGGAGCAGGAAGAGTCCACTGAGATAGAATCACATTCTCTTTTAGACAATTGAGAAACTATGTGCTCAAGTATTCACATCCTCAATTTGATCAAAGAGCTTTGATACTTAGCCCAGTCTGTTTCTCCACTTTGTATCTTTGAACTTTTCAAAGTCTTCAAATTTGTACCTCATCAGACACACATAACCATACCTAGAATAATCATCGATAAAGGTTATAAAATAAAGATAGTTTCCTCGAGCACTAACTACTAAGTGGCCAACATATATTTGTATGGATCAAATCCAACAGATCTTTAGCTCACTCCACTTGTCCAACAAATGGAAATTTGATCATTTTTTCTTTGAGACAATATTCACATGTTAGCAGGCCTTGCTCACCTCTAAGGTCAAGCAATTATGCCAAATTGTGGATTATCTTCTCAGAAATGTAACCTAATCTTGCGTGCAAGAGAGTTAGGGAACTGTGATTATCTTTTTTTTTTTGTTGAATATGAAAAATGGAGTTAGGGGGAGTTAAATATATAACCATTCATCAATATGCAAGTAAAGATCAAAGTAGAGCATCTAGAAATGGAACACTTTCCATTCTCAAATAAAAACCCATAGCCTTCTCCATCTAAAATAGGAATGGAGATGATATTCTTAACAATATCCGATGCATAAAGACAATTGTTTAATACTAAAACAAAACTAATATTCAAAGCTAAGTTTACAATTCCTATGGCTAATGCACCAACCTTTGCTCCATTCCCCAGCTGCAGAATTGTCTCTCATCTACTCAGTTGTCTACTTCTTGCCATTATTTACAAATCATTGCAAATGTGAGACCCACAACCAGTATCTAACACCTAAGAATAATCATTAATAGATAAGTTAACTTAAACAAAATAAATACCTGAACTCTTTAGGCTTGTAAGGTATTCCTTATAGTTCCTCTTCTAGTGTTGTAACACCCCCACCACTAAAATATAATATTGATATAATAATAATTTTGACAAGGTAGCACATGTGTGTATATGTGTATATATATAATTTTTTTGTCAACTGTCGTACTTTGAAAAAACAGTGAAAGTGTTTTCTTACATATAACTCTGTATATAGAAAAATCACCGTTTCTATAAAAACACAACACCCATCACAGTCACGAGTTATTTACTATAAAATTTCAAGAGTTATATAGGACATGACATCCCAAAGTTATAATACGATAGACACAAAAATCAAAATAATAGCTTATACTTTTATAAGAAGTAAGGACATTTTGTCCACCCTCTCGTGACCACCAGAGGCACACCCCTTGTTAACCCTTGTGATCCTCCGAGAAGTAATACTCACGGTGCCCCAAAATATCATATAAGCATGCCTCGCATGCCTCGGTACACTAATAGTGGCCAACCAAAATATTTTCTTTCTGAAAACCATGTCTCAAATCATATCGTGCATGCAAGAACCTCCACTATACTCATATGTTGTGCATGCACATGTAAATGCTCATGAATGGTATGTTCAATCTGAAATGCAAGTCATCTTGCTCTCAACATGTTTCAAGAATCATAAGACTCTCAGTCAAATTTAATATCGTCAACACATTAGGTATAAATACTTCAAGACATACTATGTTCATACATTGTAGTTGCAAATGGATCTTTACTTACCTTTCACTTGGTTGGTGGCTTAGTTTAGATTTGTTTATTATTCCTCTTAAAATATCCTGTAATATTACCCAACATCAAGCGTCATTCCCAATTTGGCAAGTTGAAAGCATAAAATATCATACTAAGACCTTAAACACCAAGCTATCTAGGTAACAATCATGCTTTCACAAACTAAAACTCAATTTAGTCCCTCAAATGCCTTAATTTCTCATCTTAGATACATGTAAACATCATATAATTGAAGTATTATAACTTTAATATCATGTACCTAATTGTTAACACTCAATAGCAACATGTCTAGATTGAAATATGCTAAGTTATCAATAGGACAGATTTACATTTTCATATTTAGTTGCTCTCCAATTTAGTTGTATGATAATTTTGACATCCCTAAGCATATTCAATCACTCCCAAATTTTTACCACACTTAGATAACATGTATATAAATGTAACCATATCATAGAATTACTAAAAATATAGATATAGCTTCCCAAGTTCAGCTCTCTTCATGACATACTGAAACAGATTGTTTTCCTACCATGACAGTTTTGCACACTTCATGATATTAATAGTTTTGGCACCTTTAAGTATATTCAATCACTCCAAAATTTTCACCATACTTAGATAATATATATAAGGAGACAAACAAGTCAAATTACTGCCAAAACTAATGGATTCATTTCTGTAAAACCAGCCCCATTCACATAGGATAGAATCTGAAATTTAAAGAAGACAGTTTTGAGCATCTCTTTAATTATCACACTATATTTCAATTTATAACCTCTCTAAACTTAATACATCACCTAGACTCATATATAAACACATATATGGTGAAAAATACAGGTTTTAATCAAGTTATTATACATATATAAAGTATAAATATCAAAAATCAGCAAGTATACAGTTTCTGTCCCTAGTGATTTTTTATTAATTTTTGCAACTAAAAATCATTATTTTGTGAACTAAAAGACCACAAATAATATCCTAACATGATTATAATCAATAATAGAAGCTTTAAAAATTATAAACCGTCAAACAATTCAAGAACTTAAATAAAAAAAAACATGAATTAAAGCTCACCTATGCACAAATTTTAGATTCAACTTGCTCCTCCTTACTTCCCTTGCTTCCTTCACTTTTTTTCTTTACTTGAATTACTTGAGAGCAATTTCTAACATTCAATATGAAGGTTTTGGAAGTGAAATAGCTCAGAAAATAGTTTTTGGTCGTGGCTCAAGGATAGAATGAAGAAAGGTTGAGGTGGAAGTTTGAGGTGGCAAAGCTTGAGGTGGCAAGGTTGAGGTGTCAAGTTGTGGTTCAAATCTGATATTTTTCACACCTTATACAGCCCTAATCTAGTATTTCTCATTACTTATTTATCTATGTACAACCTACTTTAATCTCCATATGATCGGATAATACATTATGCCCTAATTTCTTAACTGTCCATTCGATCTCCAAACCGATCGACATCCGATTCTTAAATAATTGTCTAGTTTTTATTTTCTAAAATTACATGCACATATGAACCTTGTATTATGACACTTAAATCACATTATATCATGTACAATATCCCAAGTATGTTAATCTATGCATGTATACCTTTAAAACACCTCGATCAATTCGAATAGTAAGCTTACTAGTAACACCTTTAACACTTCTAAAATTATAACATATAACCTATGAATATCCACTATATTGATCAATCTATTCTTTATCTTATCTAATATAGAATTATTTAATTAGGTTGTAGGATCTCAACCACTAATATCAAGTGATAGCATTGGAGGTATAATGATTAAGAATAATATAAAAGATGCGATGTAGATGTTAATGAAAATTAGCATATAAGTAGCATATAGTGCATGAATCATATTGGCCAAGTGAGTAGTGTGAGGCTTGGGTATTACAACTATGTCCAACAAGGTTCAATTCCTACGCTCCGTAACTCCGTTAAGTTGTGGAGTAGCAGTAGGAGTCCACTGTGAGAGAATCACATTCTCTTTTAGATAATTTAAAACCTCTGTGCTTAAGTATTCACCTCCTTGATCAAATCGAAAAGGCTTTATTCTTAAGCCAATTTATTTCTCTACTTCACTTCTGAATTCTTTGAACTTTTCAAAGACTTTAGACTTGTACCTTAAAAGGTACACATAACCATACATAGAGTTAAAAAGTAGTTATAGGTCCCTCGAGCACTGACACTTAGTGGCCCACATACATGTGTATGGATCAAATCCAATATATATTTGGCTCGCTCCACTTATCCAACAAATGGAGATTTGATCATCTTTCTTTTAAGACAGGACTCACATGTTGACAGTTCTTACTCGTCCTTCAGATCAAGCAATTATGTCAACTTGTTAATTCTCTTCTCAGAAATATGCCCTAATCTTGAGTACCATAGGCTCATAGAACTATGATTATGTAATTTTCTTTTATTTTGTTGAATTGTGAGAATAGGGTTATGGGGAGTAACAATATATAAACAATTATCAAAGAATCTAAATAGATAAAATTAGAACATTTGAAAATGGAATAATTTCCATTCTTAATAGTAAATCTAAAACATTCTCTATCCAAAACAGGAATAGAGAAAATATTTTTTTATAATATCCAGAACATAAAGACAATTATTCAAAACTATTACATAACCATTTTCAAAAGCTAGATTAACAGTGTCTATAGCCAATGCAGCAGCCCTTGCTCTATTCTCCATTCTTAGGATCGTCTCTTCTCCATCCAACTTCCTACTTCTTGTCATCATATGCAAATCATTACAGATATGTGAGCCACATCTTGTATCCAATACCCAATAAGCATCGTTAATAGGTAAGTTAACTTCAACAAAATAGATACATGAACTTTTCAAGCTTGCAAGATACTCCTGAGAGTTTCTCTTCCAGTGCCCTGATTTACCACGGTAATGACACTTGTCATTGGCTTGAGAAGAAACCTTCTTGACACTGCCCTTCGCCTTCAGCTTGTTGTGTTTGGAGAAACCCTTTCCTTTCCTATTTTCTCTCTTGGGCTTCGCAGCCTTTGATCTGAAAGATGATCCAACAAGCATAGCTGGCTTGTCCTTTTTCATAGTGGACTCAACCGTATTTAACAAGTTTACAAGCTTAGGGAAACTAGTCTCTATGTTGTGTATGTTAAAGTTGACAACAAAGGTGTCAAATGAGGGAGGCAGAGATTGCAGCAGAAGGTCCGTATAGAGTTTGTTCTCCATAACGACTCTAAGGGACGCAAGTCATTCAATGAGGGCTATCATCTTCAATATATGGTTATGGGATAAAGAGCCCTTAGCCATATGACATCTAAAAATCTCCTTTGAGATTTGATATCTCGTCTACCTAGTACGTTCATCATACAACTCTTGTAGGTGAAGGAAGATCCCATAAGCAGTATCTTAATCCTCGTTTTGCCTCTGTAGCTCATTTGATATCGATGCCAACATATAGCATCGAACCTGCAAATTATCATCAACATGATGTAGGTAATCTGCATAAGCCAGAAGTAATTTCCTCTAGTGGAACCGAAGGAGGCGCAGTATCGAGGATGTATGCCATCTTCTCAGATTGAAGGATTATCCTAAGGTTTTTTAGCCAATCAACAAAGTTTGGCCCAGTTAATTTATTTTGTTCAAGGATTGTTACTAGTGGATACTTTTCCATTTTATTAGAAATATATACAAAACTTTAACAAAGCAGAAAATGCGTAAACTATGGAAAAATCATATTCATTTAATATAAGGTCTTTAATACTAAATGTCTCCCACTATTTTGTTCAAACTCCATTACCCCTAATGGAAGTGTAGGAAAATCAAATTTTCTAGTGGACTTGACGTCCAACAAAAATATTTCACACCCTAATTTTATGAGCCTGTGAAATATTTCTATCAATGGTCAACTCTTTGATGATTATATCACTATACAACCTCAAGTTTGTTTTGCGTCACCTCTTCCTATATACCCTAAATTTATGAGACCATATGGTACTAAGTGTCAAATAGCACCCATCAAACGTTCATGTAGATGGAGCATCAAGATGTCCCACAACTTATAGCCAACATAATGACGAGTCCATCCCACGAGCATCTCTATGATTGGTAGCATCCCACGAGCATCATAGCTTTCCAACACAAGGCCACCCACGACTCATGGTCAGTGATCAAGTGCGGTAGCATCGTCATGTCTCTATCTTTGATAGTAGGCATGGAATCTTTCTTATCCATTTTTATTTGAAATCAAAAAAAATCTCTTTAAGTTTCAAAAATTTGGGGTTTTCAATTTTCCAGGACCTCATCAATTAAATCACTAAGTAGGTTATTTAATACTTATCATCATATGCGCAAGTAAAAGCATTAAATTAATTCTAACATACATCCTACACAAAAAGCGATGAGATAATCATGGTCAACCTATGCGACCCGTTTGAGCCAAAATTGGTCAAGGTCAATCTAAGGGTAGAAATATAAAGAACTATTTTATTACATTTGCATTTAATAACCCATACGAGCATGGGCCTTCAAACATCAAATATCCTCCATTTACAAAATTTAAAATAGAAACTCACTTTTATTTCAACTCTCTTTGTAAAAAATTAAATGCAATATAAAAAAATAGAATAAGAGACATGTAGGCCCAAAAATCCAAGATAATTAAAACATCCAGTCACATTGGTCATAGGCTCATGATCACCCCTAAACAAAACATCCAATAAATATTTATCACGTGAATTTTAAAGCAAATAAATTTGTCAAGTTGTTAAACAATGCATTTTCAAGACTTAGACACAATATTCTATTTTATGAAAAATAATTTTTTAGCATTTTAAAATTAAGAATTAATTTTAAATTGATAAAATAGAATATTTATCAAAATCACATGTAAATGAATCACCCGACGGCAAACTGCTACCAAGTCCCACGCGCACAGCCAGGGTAGAACCAGCCCCTGCACGCAGCAAACTGGTGCGTGGCCAACCCTTGCCTACGCCCACTGCACGCACACAACGTGCAGCAGCGTGCGCAAAAGTGCTCACGTTTTGCACAATAGTGCACTGTGCGCAGCAACATGCATGGGCGACAATCGCTCGTGCTGCTGCTGCCTCGCAGCAACACAGCCCGCCCCCGCACGTGGCCTTCGGGTCTAAACGCATCATATGCTTTGGTTTAATATTTTAATGATTTTAAAACATTTTACGTGTAATTAATAAAATTAATTGTGTCTAATCTCCAAAAATACAAAAACAACAAAGCCATATTTATCAAATAAACATCAAAACTAATCACATCAAGTGTGAATAATGCAAACTGTGGCTCTGATACTACTGTTGCGTTCACTATAATGCAGCAAAAAATAATTTTTTAAATAAAACATGCAGTAACGTTAATTGCATTATCCCTGATTTCATAATGATTCTAATGATCGGTGTTATTAACAGTTCAATAAACAAAATATAAATATAGTGATGATGTAATTCGTTACCCTTTTTTGATTCTCTGATTCAGTATAAAGCTTGAGGAAATCAATTGTTGGATTGTAGCAAATCTCTCACCGAGGAGTCCAAGCGTGCTCCCTCTAAAGAAGTCCACACCTTGGACTAGAATAATCAAAAATAAAGAACTTGCTAGTGTTCTTTATTTTCTTTTTCAAGCCTAAAAGGGGAGTGAACACTAATCTTTAATCCAACCGATAGAATCAAATTAAATATTTTGTTATTGTTATTAATCCAACTAGTGTAAAAAGAACAATACACTAGGATATTTGAAGAACAAAGAAGAGAGAAGAAAAATGAAAGAAAAATATTTTTTTCTTTTCTTAGTGATGGCCGAATTTTTTAGAGAGATGAAAAGTGTGGGAATTCGTCTTCTTTCTTCTATT
Source organism: Paulownia fortunei (assembly GCA_019321725.1). Classification (NCBI taxonomy): domain Eukaryota; kingdom Viridiplantae; phylum Streptophyta; class Magnoliopsida; order Lamiales; family Paulowniaceae; genus Paulownia; species Paulownia fortunei. The sequence continues at coordinate 12,178,462 of CM033107.1, read as the reverse complement.
TGTGTGGTGGCTATTAAAATTAAGTCAAACCTAATATTTAATTGTTTGGAAAGTCTAAATTTCCTAACAAACTAAATCGACATATATCCTAAATCCCCTCTCCCTCTTCTCCTTAATGGCCGAAAATATGACATCTAATTGGTCATCAATTTTTGGCCCCTCTCTCCACTAGATATATTAAACGTATCCCATAAATTCAATCTTGATATCTTATATCAATTAAATAAGAAAAAATATTTTTCTTATTTAGTTTAATTCTTCTAATATTCTTAGTCAGCTTCTACTAATGAGCTATTTTCAAATTGGGCTTGGACTTCAACAAACACATTAATTAATCAAATTAATTAATTAGTCCAAGTTCATTTAATTGATCCAATTAATTAATTAATTCACTCCAAATTAGATTTTCAATGTTATTGGATCTAATTAAATAATTCTATTATTTAATTAGATAATTAACTCAACTAATTTGAATTAATTTAATCCTTAATTAATTAATCAAATTAATTACTTGTATCCAACTCTTTAGAGTAATTTTAAACTAAACATTATTCATTCCAAATTGTGTGCAACCCTTTAGGTTCACTACTAAGCCAGTAGCGGGCTTATAATAATTACAACTTATGAATAATAATTATTTTGATTAATTAATTCAATTAATTAATCAGCTTGGAATTAACTCTTTAAAACCAAGAATCTCACTATCCATGAAAACATCTAACAAGTAATCATGACAAACTAGTCTTAGGTGAACTAGCATGTTATCCTATTATAATTACGATTACCATGTATGCAAGGTCCTTGCGTTAATTGATCTCCACATTGACTCTAGGGTATAGATAAAAGTCAAAACCCAAATTGACTCAATAACTATAATTCCATTTCAAGTTCTAGTAACACTAGACGAATCGTCAGAAATTCTTTTCTGACATTTATCATAATTGCCCAAGGATTTTAGAGTTATGAACTATAAAAACATAGGAGATTCACTTATTTTACCAAAAATGACGAATCCTCTGTTGGCCACTCATTAAACTCCAAACATGTAGATGCAATACCCAACGTAATTCCTTTGTGATTGTCATCAATAAGAAAATACATCAAAGTAAGACATGACACGCACAAGATTACTATAGTGCCTCAAGTCAAAAGACTAGTCGTGCACTATCGTAACATAGAGATTCTTAATTCCACAAATGATTTTTTCAATTAAGAATTTCTAGTATGTCAGTTCTGTGTATTTGCTCTCTAATAAGTACCCGCATACATGTACTTGCGTCTCTATGCTAATACATATGGAATGAGACAGCCTACTCATGCAAGCATGCATCATATGTGCGAGTCTATTGGGCTATTTGATGTCCCATTTCCAAAAGCCCTTGACTCAAAACTTATTTAAGACCAAAGCCTTAGAGGCAAATTCCATTATCGCCATGATATGCGCGACCATGTCGTAGCTATACTTAGTTTAAGGATTTTATATAATATGCAAAAGAAAATACAAGATATATGATAAAAAAGTGTTTTTTATATTAATATGATTCTGAATAAGATCGTTTTACAAAAGAAAGAAGTACAATATACCCAATCTAATTGTGGTGTTGGGCATCCTACTCTAATAGATAAAAGAGGAGTGATATAAGACCTAATTGGATAAAGACATAATTATCTTGTGTATAAATACACAAGACACCTAAGGGCCGAATTGATGGTGCTTCTTGAAGCAAGAAATCAGCCACTCCCTCTCTTGCATCTCTCTCTTTTCTTTTCTCACAAAAGAATTTCTTTTCCATCAAAGATGTTCCATACTTCTTTGAATCAACATAATTTTTTTATCGCAAGTTGAATTAAGAATTTTTGTTGCACTCCCATATTTTCAATTAGAAATAAGAATTTCAATTCACTAGCAAGGATTGAATATTCATGGCTTGCCTGAGGTATGAATACCCATAGAGGAATGATGCTTGGAGTCCTTGGTGAATCAGTTTCTAATTTGGGATTGAATATTTGAATTCATTTAATTAAATTTCTATAATTAGTTTGTGAGGAGAATAGCAATTTGAGTTGTTTCATACCCTACATTAGCAGAAATACAAACTGAATTATCTCAAAATTTGCAAAACTCTTGCTTTATTTATTAAGCGAGCAATCAGAAATACAAACTGAATTATCTCAAAATTTAGGATATGCTAATACATATGATGTATGCATGTTTAAATTAGTTTATGTATGTTTTATTTTATTTGTTGAAATATTCTAACTTTTTGTTGTGCATGTTATCCTGTGATTTTGCGAACCTAACAAGAGTTGGACCTAGCTTAGTTGAACCTAATGGGTCACATATAAATTAAGATAGTCTATTTCTATTCAAAGAGTTGATTAAATTAATTAATAAAAATTAATTAATTAGAGATAAAATTAATTTAAGGAGTTATTATAATTTATCTAATTAAATAATATAGTTATTTAATTGGACCTAATAAAATAAAGGGCCCACAAGGAGTGAATTAATTAATAAATTGGATCGATTAATTAAGGTAGGCAAAAATTGATTTAAGTAAATTAGTTAATTTATTTAATTAAATTATGTGAATTTTAATTAGGTCTAATTTATTTAGGTTGCCTAAGCGTAATCAATCAATTAATTAATTGATTGGATCATAATTAAATTGGGTTTGTTTAACTGATGGGGATCAATCAACAAACTCAAGATTGATGGGTTGTAGAAGAGACCTATTAGGAGTCTTGATGAACAACACAAAGACTAGTCATGGATGAAAAGAAAGAAACAAGATAGATAAAGGAGTAAGCTTCTTAATGGGATTTGGACAAGAAAAAATGTTATATATGCACCATCATAGGGGCCGAAATTGCATGCTCTTGAGAAACAAAATATGCCCCCACCCCACCCCACCCCCTAAGCATAGAAAACCACCTCATCTCCATATTATATTATGTCTTTTGTTTTATCAAAATGTTTCATCTATTTAATTCTTTTTGTCTAAGTTGATTTTAGAATTAAATATCACTCTCAAATTTTAGATTAGAAATGAATAGTCTTAGTACTCTAGCAACGATTCAAGATTCATGGACTTGCCCGAAGTGTGGATATGCTTAGAGGAAAGACCATCAGATTTCTTATGAACCTGTTTTTGATTCGGGACTAATGATTTGAATCTTTTCATACTCTATATCAATCAGAGTGTTTGTTCAGGTATAATTTGTGAAACTCTTGTTTTAATTGTTAAGTGAATATTCAAGAATGCAAACTGATCAATCATATTGATTCACGGGATTGCTTGCATGTTTTGAACTTCTAAATTTTAGTTGCGTACCATCCTAGGATATATGAACCCAACAAAAAGACTGCATCCACCTCGGTTTTGCCTCTCCCTCTCTTTTGGATGAAAGATGCCATATGTTAGGGTTAGAAGAGGAGTTAGAAATATATATACAAGGGCATAATGAGACAATCATGGAAAAAAATAAAGTTGTTAGTGTTGGATGACAGAGAGGGCGAGTGTGCAGAATTTTTATTAATATAGGGATAGGGGGATTTTTTGCAGCTTTGATAAAAGATAGGGTTTTTTCTACATTTATGCCCTAAGAAATAAGAATATGCCCAAAGAAATAAGAAAAGATCCCAATTCGAATATGATCACCATCAGAAAACTTGTCCCCGAGAAATTTTAGAAGAAATTCTACACATAAATGAACCAAACATTGAGAGTTTTTCCTAACCATCACAAGCCTCAAATTTACTGAAATAGCCTTCATTATACATTATTGTACCATAACATCTTGGTACTCAAAAATAGTAGTAGTACCAAAATAATTTGAAAGAAATCCAGAAATTGGTGATTCCCTAATAATAAGATAACTCAAAAGCAAATTTACCACTAGTAATACACTTTCACTAATGGTATCTAATAGTAGTAGTGTTGTGGCGTGTTTGGCAAAATATATTAAAAACTAACGGTTTAAAAGTACATGATTGTATTAAAGTGCCATCTTTGAAAACCCACAAGGGCCACACTATGCAAAGTACCAATTTTTACATTTCTATAAGAAATAACTCAATTTGGGCTCCCAAATAGCTTAACATTTGGACCGTTCAAACAGCAGACAAATTATATAGAGATTTGTATCACCATAATGAAACGAATCCACTGAATTATTCTTTTTTCTTAGTCAAAATCAAACCCTTCCATAACACACAAAAATTCTTTCACAACACAACGATGCGCGCAAACGCTCTCTCCGTTGTGTTGTAACGCCTCCCCTGTTCTCTTTTCCGCTATAACCAACAAACAGATTAATTTACAGAAAACAAGATTCTAGAATGGGGAAAGGCGGGGCTTTGAGCGAAGGCGTGGTGAAGAAGATCGTGCTTTCCTACGCCTATGTATCCACATGGATTTTTCTCTCCTTCATGGTGATCGTCTACAACAAGTACATTCTGGATCGGAAGATGTACGATTGGCCTTATCCCATATCCCTTACCATGATTCACATGGCTTTCTGCTCTTCTCTAGCTTATCTTCTCGTTCGCGTCTTCAAGGTCGTCGATCCTGTCACCATGTCTTGGGATCTTTACCTCAAATCCGTCGTCCCAATTGGCCTTCTCTACTCTCTTTCCCTTTGGCTTTCGAATTCTGCCTACATTTATCTCTCTGTGTCATTTATTCAAATGCTTAAGGCACTTATGCCCGTCGCTGTGTACACCCTTGGGGTGCTGTTCAAGAAGGAGAGTTTCAAATCGGAGACGATGGCAAATATGATATCTATCTCGATTGGAGTTGGGGTTGCCGCGTATGGTGAGGCAAAGTTTGATTCTTGGGGGGTTATTCTTCAGTTAGGTGCTGTCGCTATTGAAGCCACCAGGCTTGTCATGATTCAGATCTTGCTTACTTCTAAGGGAATCACGCTCAATCCCATTACTTCTCTTTATTATGTGGCCCCATGTTGCTTGGTTTTCTTGTTTTTTCCGTGGGTTTTTGTGGAGTATCCGATTCTGAAGGAGAAATCAAGCTTCCATTTTGATTATGTGATTTTTGGGACCAATTCATTCTGTGCATTTGCGCTGAATCTCGCTGTCTTCTTGCTTGTTGGGAAGACATCTGCTTTGACCATGAATGTCGCTGGGGTGGTGAAGGATTGGCTCTTGATTGCCTTCTCTTGGTCTGTCATTAAGGATACTGTGACCCCTATCAATTTGTTTGGTTATGCATTGGCTTTCTTGGGTGTGGGGTATTACAATCACTCCAAGTTGCAGGCGCTCAAGGCGAAGGAATCACAGAAGAAGTCTCAGCAGCCTGATGAGGAGGCTGGAAGGTTGTTGGAGGAAAGGGGAGCAGAGAATGATGGAGCTAGGAAGAATGAGTTGCACAATTGATTGGTTGGTAGTTGATCTCCTATGAGATGCTTTTTTGCTAGGATGAGATATGGAGTGGACATGAATTTGAGCATCATATGATTGTTCTTGAGAAGGATGGAGGGATTACTTAGGTTCTGTTTTGTGTATGCAGTCTTAGGAATTTCTTCTATATGTTGTTCCCAATTTTCGTTTTTTTAAACTTATTATTTGTTGTCACCTCATGCTACTGGGAATTTTGAGGTTTGCTCATATTGCCAAAAGTGTTTGTGACCAGAGAATGACTTGAGGCTCATTTTTGTAAGTCTTTCTGATATATTATCATTTATTTGCAACTCTTTTCATTAGATATGGGCATTGTTTACCTAATATAAATTTGATTTCATGTGATGCACTTTTTTGCATCCTTTTCATCTTGTTCATTTATCTATATTCTCATGCATTTTGAATCTGGATTATTTTTTTCTTTCCAGTTGAATTTGGTCATCAGGATCTTTTATTACTTCTCTAGAAAATGCAGCTTGGATTTGTAATCAACTGGCATTATGTTGTTCTGAATTCAGTACCAGTTTCTGCATCTCGGAAACTTCTTCCATTCATAACATTAGTTCTTCGGGGAATATCTTAAATAATGATTTTTGGTGTTCCTTGTAGATCTGCATAACAATACTCATGTAATTAGATAGCTTTATTAGTAATGCCATGCCCAGTTTGTTCCTTTTTTCGAAAAAAAAGAAAAAAGAAAAAAGAAAAAGGAAAATTGGACTCTTAGAAAACTGCATCTGAAGTTAGTAAACTACATTGAACAGTAGGTTATTTGAGCTTGATTTGATTCCTTATTGAGCTTATAGTCTAGCTGATCACAACCCAAACCAGTAAGCTTGATTATCTAATAAGATGAGCTTTTCCTAGACTGGCATTATCATTAACTTTTTCTGATTCTTGTTTTGTTTCTTCTAAGCCTTAATTGATGGAAGTGTTCTATGAGCTAATCTTCAGTAGAGGTGGAAGTTTGGCTAGCCTGTTATGTGCAACTGCCATATGTGAGTTGTTGATGAATTTCTCACTATATGTATCTCTGTTGCTTTTGTTTATTTTCTCAAACGTGATATCTCTCTCTCTAACTTGTATGGCTTCTCTTTATCATCTATTTCGTTGGGATAATGGATTACATTTGATTAGAATACTGATAATAAAAATCGAATTTAGCCTTGGTTTCAGGATTTTATATTACTCCAGCTAGGATTCAGGGTGGCAAACGTATTTGATTGTGGCCTAGTATTTCTCTTGGTTATTGGCTGAAGTTATGCAATTTATGTGGGCTTCTTTCGTTGCTATAATCTAATTATATTAACTGCCTACGTAAGATTTTATTGGTGCTTGATTTATACTTCGGTCTTTGAACTTCTAACATTCTGCTTCTTTTGGGACTGTATTTGGGCTGAAAGGAAATATACGAAGTGAAGTTTGACAAGCTGCATTGATGGTTTTTCTGAGTATAAATTGATTGGTATGCTATTTTTTAATTCCTTTATAGGTTGGATTTTCCATCTTTTTTGTTCGACCAGAATTACGAAAAATGAATCATAAAACTGAGTTATGGCCTTTTTACTTGGTAAGAGCATTTACTAGCCACAGCAGTAAACTTCTAGACGCCGAAGGGGATGGAGATGATGGGATCAGGCGTCCAAAATTTTCATTTTCTGTCACACTGCGCCACTCCCTTGATCTAATGGTAGTGGACGGACTGGATACATTCCAAGAATTTCACAAGTTTGACCTTTCTCTTGTTCATTGCATCTGTGGGTGGACTAGCCGATGTAGTCAGTATGATTCGTCTTGCCTATCTAGAGTTGGCTTCATGAATTCCTTGTGAGACTCTAGGTGAATTGATGCTTAATGCTTAGAACTTTAACTTTGTAACTAATGCATTTATTCTGCCATCCTCGGTATATGCAAGCCCCCCTATATTAACACAACCATAGTAGCTTGCATCAGGGGGCAATCTTATATTTCGGGATAATATCCATACTACAATCACTGATGAACGTTTGGATGATGAACAAATACCTTATTTTATAAACTTAAAACATTATCTTCATACATTCAATGTATTATCCATCGGGGATAATATCTCAAATATCATATTTCGGTATAATAGTATTTCTCTTGGTTGCCAACCAAAGTAAAAGGTAATCTATATAGACATTACTCATTTACAATACTATTTTTGTAGGTTAATTCCTTACCATGTTTAAGATTGATGAAAATAGTTGATGATATTCCATGTTAGGTGATGTATGTTGGCTTGATCTACTTATTTTGTCCTTAAAATATAATTTTATTCACAAAATAGGACGGGATCTGTGCACATTTTATTCGGGTCATAACCTGACCTTATTTCTAACTATTGATCACGTCACACGTTATAAGAGAAAATTTATTCAGATGAAGCCACCTGTTACGTTCCACATGCTCAACACATCGTGCATTTTATTCGGGTCCTATCCTGACCCGATCTTTGATTGTTTTTTGTGTCACACGTCGTAAGAGAAGATCCATTTAGATGAAGCCACTTGTCATGTTCCACGTGCTCAATACGTGAATTGGAGCCTATAAATATCTTTTGATGAAAAGGTAACTTGACTATTGACATTCTTTATTTACTTGTTTGTATTGAACTCTTATCTTTTTCCCAACACGATCTAATTTAAGTATTTGAGGGTTTTAGCTAAGGATCATCCTAACAAGCCTAACGTATTCTTTGATGTAGATCAGGTTGGTCTTCTTGGACTAAAATTGACTCGACCCAGAATTCTTACCCGACCTCAAATTGAGCAAATGATGGAAGAAGTATGTAGAAGAGTGTTAAGTGAACATGAGGGGAGGGTTACTCCACACATGCCTACACCCTCACCACACGTACCTCCCATGCCCACAAAGTGCTTGGAGGTTGCTATTGGGAAAGAAAAGGGGATAGGAGAAGGCCTTAACAGACGACCTCGGCTTGAGGAGGATTTTCAAGAAGTTGTTAGTAGAACCACTCTTGCCAGGAATAACCCGTGCGATAGACAAGCCTCTCCTATTCAGCCTCTCCATGTACTGATCAGATTGATAAAGGACTAGAAGTGGAGAGGTGGCATCAACCTTGCAAAAGATAGGCTCCCCTTTCAGTCCGAAAATTATATTAAAGGTGGTCACCCCAAATTTCAAGTTCCCTGACTACTAAAATATGATGGAAACAAAGATCTGCAAAGCATTTAACGACATTCAAGCATGTGATGCAGCTTTATGGGCAATCAGATGCTATAAACACTCACATCTTTATCACGACCTTGGTAGGTCGGTCTCAAGAATGGTTCACAAGCCTACTGATGGAGTAATGGTCTCTTACTATTAGTTGGCGAGGATGTTCCTTCCTCACTTTGTCTGTAAGAGGAAGGCTAAATGATCTACCACGTATTTGTTCACAATTCAGCAAGGAGAGGATCAGACCCTAAGAAACTTCATTAATTGATTCAACAATAAAATCTTAGAGGTCCCATAACTGAGGATTGACATGATGGTTAGTATACTTATCCATGATTTTGAAGAATGGTCCTCCCACATCGGCTCTAGCCAGAGATCCACCTTCAAATGTGGAACAGTTGATGCAAGTGGCCTAAAAATACATTCATGAAGAAGGGGTGAACACTCTGAAGATCAAGAGTGGACTTCGAATTTAAAAGCGCCCAGGGATAAGATGGACCATAGAGAGCGAAACCATCCACGATCTAAAAAAAGATAGGGATCTTAATCAAGCAAAAAATACACGGGTTGATTTCACAATTATGCACCCCTAAATGTATCACGATCTCATGCTTTAATGGCTATAGAAAACTCCAACATGCTCCAATGGCCTAAAAGGATGATTCCAACCTCGAGCAAAAAAGGTTCTAGAAAGTATTATCGTTTCCATAAAGATAAATGACATAATATTGTGGAGTGTATTCGGTTAAAGGATAAAATTGAGGTCATAGATGCTTAGATGGATTTATGGCACGATCCGAGCGGAGAGCTACAAGGAAGGAAGTTAATAGACCCTAATCCCACAGTCGACCTTGATCCCATAGCAGACTACGGTCTTGCAACTGATTAGGGGATCTAGGGCATTAAGCTTTTAGAAGAGATCGAAGGCGGGAAGAATAAAAACCCTAAGAAGATCAGATGGGAGGGCAACCTCACTAGAAGAAGAGTCATCCAAATGATAATTGGAGATCTTAACGCATGAGATTCCAAAAATGCTAGAAAACATATCCTAGATGTTTGCGAACAGCAGAAAAGAACTAAGGACATCATATGTTCAATGTGAGCAAGCAACCAACGATTATGTTTGATGATCGAGATGTAATAGGTGTCGAGGTCCATCAGAATGACCCCATGGTAATTACAATGGACATCACTAATTTTGCAGTGTAAAAGGTGTTGGTGGATGATTGAAGTTCAACTAATGTGATATTTTGCATGTATAGATGAAAATAGAGTTAGATGTGACCACTCTCCAGCTAGTGAGAACTTTACTTATACGTTTTGGTGAGAGTGAAGTTGTGCCATTGGGGATGATAGATATCCCAACTTCAGTTGGCATTGAGGCTTGTTGGAGAATGATCATGATCAAATATCTGGCGACTTATGCCCCATTTACATTCATTGTGATCTTAAGAAAACTAGGTTTAAATCAATTCCAAGTAGTGGTGTCAACTTCCACATGAAGATAAAATTCCCAACAACGCATGGGATTAGACACGTTGTTTGCAACCTCAAGAGTGCACGGGAATATTATAATCTTTCCTTGAAGAAGAAAGGAAAAGGGCAATCAGCTATTGTGAGGAGTTCAAGGAAATAAATGACCATGGAGATCGAAGAGGTACCTCAGTAAAGATAAATAAGAGAAATTCTAAATTGAGCCTTACAGAAGAGTACAAAATGGTCAAGTTCCAGCTTGGATGCCTTGAGAAATACATTCTGATCGGTTCACAAATGAGCTTGAACCTTGAAGTACTTGTGATTAAGTTTCTGAAAAAGAACTTGGACGTGTTTGCATGGAAGTCAGCTTATTTTGGTGGAATTGGTCTTGAAGTCATTATTCATCGACTTAATGTGGATCTTTCTGCCAGACCTATCAAACAAAAGAAAAGTTTTAGAGTTAAGCGGAATATGATTATTGAAGATGAGGTAAACAAGTTGTTAGAAGCAGGGTACATGGTGGAAATTTAATTCACTAAGTGGTTATTAAATGTTGTCGTGGTCCCAAAGACCCCAGGAAAATGGAGAATGTGTAAGATTTCATTGATTTGAATAAAGCATGTCCAAAAGACCCATGCTTTTTGCCTAGGATCGAACTCTTGATAAACTCTAGTGCAAGTTGCGTGTTATTAAGTATGATGGATGCTTATTAATGGTACCATCAAATTTTCATGGCAGAAGAGTATCATGATAAGACCTCTTTTGTTACTAAGACATGCATATATTGTTACACATTTATGCCCTTTGGATTGAAAAATACTAGAGCAACATATCAAAGGTTGGTGAACTACATGTTCAAAGATCTCATTGGAATGACCATGGAGGTGTACGTTGATGATATGTTGGTGAAAGCCCTAAGGAGGAAGATCATTTGAAACATTTGGAGCAAGCTTTTAATATTCTGAGAGCGTATGGCATGAAACTGAACCCAAACAATTGTATATTTGGAGTTCGAGGTGGAAATTTTCTTAGGTTTTTGGTCAACAAGTGAGGCAACGAAGTGAACCCGAAAAAAATTATGGTTGTATTGGATATCCCATCCCTGAAGTCGATCAAGGTTGTTTAGAAGTTAACCAGGTGAATAGCATCTCTTAACAGGTTCATATCTAGATTGGTGGACAAGAACCTCCCATTCTTTGCAACAATTTATAATATTAAGATATTTCATTGGATAGACGAATGTAAAAAAAAGCATTTACAAAACTTAAAGCTTACTTGACTTGTGATACCCGAGCCTCTTACTACTCACATGGCCACATATGATTCATGCATTACATGTTAATTACGTGCTATTTGCATTGGTATGACATCATATAATTTATTTTATTTTATACGACATTGTTAACCATTAAACTTAATTTTGAAGCTCTCGCACGGTATTGATTATCAAATCCCCTAACCTAAGTGGTTGATTTTGTATTGAGATAAGAAGAAATTTAGGTATCAATATAGTGAATAGTGCTAGGTTACACGTGGTAATCTTAAGTGTTCGAAAGGTGTCACCGAAAAGTTTATAGAAAGGGAGTCAGTTCGATCATGAATTTTAATATTATATATATTTAAATCATACACTTGGGACAAATAGACATACAATGCTATAATTTAAATGTTATATAACTAGGTTCATAGGCTTATAACACTTTCGGTGCACAAACTTATCAATCGGGCAAGAACTGATGATTTTTCGGGTGAAGAACCTAATGAACGAACATAGGAACTAGCTACGGGAATGAATGGTGATGAAGATAAGTTGCAACCAAATAAGAATATGTGAGACACACAAGATTAGGGCTGCAAGATAAGGGAGAAAATCAGATTATACCATTACATGCCACTTCAAGCTTATGCCACCTCATGCTTAGACTTATCAAGCTAGCACCTCAACCTATTCTTCACTCTTAAGCTAATAGCCATGACTTAAACCTTCTTCTGAACCATTTCAGCTTCTAAATACATGGAAAAAATCTCTCTAAATAGGTCCTAAGTGATTCCAACCGAAAAAGAGGCAAAACAAGCAAAGGGAAGGAGAAATAACCAAGTTCAAGTAGAAAATTGTGCAAGGTGAGCTTAACCTACGGGTTTGGCATGACTTTCAGAATTATTTTGAGGTTCATTGGATTATTGAGATTTGAATATTATTTATAAATATGTTATAACGTTATTAGATAGGCTTTGATGCATAAAGAAAGGGTTTGTGGTTGGAAATATTTGATAGAAAACACTTGTGCTAGAAATTGTCACCTTGTTGTATTCTTGTGTTTTAGGCTTCAAAAGTGTATGGTATGTTGAATAAAACATGTAATTATCATTATATACATGTTTATATATGAGTTAAGAGTATTGGAATAAATTTTGATCGGTTAGAAATTGAAATAGAGAATGATATTGGAGAAACACTCAAACTGCCAAAGTAGCAAAATCTATTTTGGTGTGCTGTGAAGGAGACTGAATTAGGGGAGCTAAATCCATTAGTTTTGGCAAGAATATAACCTGGTGGTCTCTTTGTATATGTTATATAAGTGTGGTAAAAGTTGGGAGAGATTGAATATACGTAAGGGTGCCAAAATAATTAATGTCATGAAGTGTGCAAAACTGTCACGGTAGGAAAACAATCTATTCAGTATGTTATGAAGGGAGCTGAACTTGGAAAGCTATATCCATGAGTTTTATCAATTCTATGATATGGTTACATTTATATACATGTTATCTAAGTGTGGTAAAAATTTGGGAGTGATTGGATATGTTTAGGGATGTCAAAATTATCATGCAACTAAATTGGACAGCAAGTAAATATGAAAATATGAATCTGTCCCATTTGATAACTTAGCATATTTCAACCTAAACATGTTGCTATTGAGTGTTAATAATTAGGTACATGATATTAGAGTTATAATACTTCAATTATATGATGTTTACATGTATCTAAGATGAGAAATTAAGGTATTGGAGGGACTAGATTGGGTTCTAGTTTGTAAAACCTAGATAGTTTGGTGTTTAAGGTCTTAGTATGATATTTTATGCTTTCAACTTGCCAAATTGGGAATGGTACTTGATGTTGGTAATATTACAGGCTATTTTACATCTAAGATTGGAGGGGAACAATAAACAAATCTAGACTAAGTTACCAACCAAGTAAAAGGTAAGTAAAGATTCATTTACAACTACAATGCATAGACATAGTAAATGTGTGATTTATATGTAATACCATAGATCATATGTGCAAAGCAGAGGACACACATTACTATCATTCATGTCCATTGAGCATACATACATGGGTATTGGCACGTGCATGCATCATATACGAGCATTGTGATAAATCTTGCATTGCACGACATGATTGTGAGAAAGGAAAATGTTTTGCTGACCACTACTAGTGCGCCAAAGCATGCATGAATTTGCATGGTTTTATGCATGGATTTGCAGGTTCGTGTGCATGGATTTGCATGCTTATATGATTATTGGTCATTGGACTATGGCGGTGTATAGAGCTCTTTTCCGGTGTATGGGATAGTAGCATTGGTCAGGGGCCCAAGAAAGAAATGATTTTGAGAGAAATATTTGATGCATAAAATTGCATTGTGGGCATAGCATTTTGAGATGCATGACTTGATATTGTGGATTATTCTTTGACATGCATAATCTTTACTTGTTGAGTATTAGGTCATATAGTTTATGCATTGTAGGTGAGTACGACGATGCTTGAAGCATCTTTTACTAGATGGGTGGCGGTTGGAGCTCCTGCAGGTGTCTGAGAGAGTGTGTACATGGATGACGACCTGTTGGGCTATTTTGTTGGCTTGTTATATTTTGAGTCTGTTATATTATATTTTTAGACTGGTACTATATTTTGCTTTTAAAACTTTACTGTAAATAAGTATGTAAATATTTGGTCATTGTGGGTGTTGTGCTTTTATATAAATATTGATCTTGCTATATACATGACGTGTGAGAAAGTATTTTAAATAGGATTGTGCATGTAAGAAGTGATTTATCTTTTCTTAAAAAAAAAATATCCCATGCATGCACACAGGTTCTATCATGTCAAATTATATTATATATATAGTTGTGTAGTAATGGGGTGTTACATTACTTCTCCTCCTTTGCTCACTAAACCAGTGAAAGGAGAAGCCTTATTTATGCACTTGGCCATATCAAAATGCAGTCAATTCAGTTCTTGTTCGAGAAGAAGGGGCTTTACATAAGCTTGTTTATTACGTAAGCAAATGTTGCAAGGAGCTAAAGTAAGACATCTCGAGGTTGAAAAATTAGCATTGGCATTGGTGGTGGCAGTTAAGAAGTTGCGACCTTATTTCCAATCACATGGGATTATTATGCTCACAAATCAACCTTTGAAACAAGTTTTGATAAAGCCTAAACTATCTGGTTGATTAGTGAAATGGTCAGTATAATTGGGGGAGTTCGAGATCGAGCATAGAAGTTGAGCATCAATAAAAGCCCAGATTTTGGCAAACTTCCTGGTCGAGGTCAATACCCCAACTGATGAACCTGTTAGTGAAACTTGGATGTTGTATACTAATGGTTCGTCAAATGCCCAAAGAGGTGGAACTGGGATATTACTCCAAGGACTAAATGGAGTGGAAATAGAATTGGCATTGAAGTTGGAATTCAAAAGCACAAACAATGAGACAAGTATGAGCTATCAATTGTAGGATTGAAGTTGGGTTTAAAAATGAAGGCAAATTAGGTGATAGCATACATAGATTCACAATAGGTTGTGATGTAGATAGAGGGCTCGTATGAAGCCAAAGAAAAAATTATGGTTGAGTACTTGCAAAGGGCGAAAGACTTATAACTCAATTTGAGAATTTTCAGCTATGTCAAGTTCCACAAGTTGAGAACGAGCGAGCAGAATTGCTAGCTTGGTTCACAGGCTTGATCTCAGGAGTGAACAATTAAGTGGTTGTTTTGGTGTTTGGTTGTAGGGAGATCGGGTCTGAGAAAGACCTCGAAGATCCCATTGGAAAAGTTGAAGGTCGGTAGGACTAATCAATACCACTAGTAGTTGGAAGAAGGAAGATATTTTTTTAAAGAAATATTTCCAGATGACCCCAGTTAGGTAAGAATGGTGATTAAGCGAGCATTGAGGTTTCAAATGATTAAATGAGAATTATACAAGAGGTCAAAGAAAGGACCATTGCTAAAATCTTTAAAGCCTGATTGAGCTCTTTATGTCATGACATTGTGCTAATCATTTAGGAGGTCGAGCTCTGGCACATAAAATCATTCGATGGGGTTATTTTTGGCCGACATTGTTAAAGAATGCAACAAAGATCGCCAAGAAATGTGAAAGATGCAAATTCATGAAAATTTACAACATCAGCACTCTATTCTATTGGAACCAATCAAGATCACTTGCCCATTTGATTAATGGGGAATTGACATCTTGGATCTTTTCTGCCAGCTCGAGTCCAAAAAAATTATCATAATAGTTGTTGAGTATTTTGCCAAATGGATCGAGGTAAAAGCAGTGGCCAAGATCACCAAAAATGAAGTCATAAAATTCTTATAGAAGAACATTGTTTGTAGGTTTGGTGTTCTAAGAGTTCTGATTTCTGATAATGAAACTCAATTCCAAGGAAAAAAAATCTATTAGCATGGTACAAAGAGATGAAGATTCAACAAAACTTCCCAAGAGTAGGACATCCCCAAGCCAATGGTCAAATAGAGGTCGCGAACATAATTTTGTTGCAACATATGAAAACTAGACTTGCCCAATGCAAGGCATATTTGGGTAGATGAGCTTTCAAGGGTATTACGGGCTTATAGACTGACTCTAAGAACTTCAACTATAGTAACCCCTTTTTGTCTAGTGTATGGTTCGGAGGCCATCATTCTAGTAAAGATCGGGGAGTCTATTCACAAGATTGAGCAGTACACTCCAAATCAAAATGAAGAAGGGAAGAAGCTTGATCTTGAAGTTATAAAGGAAAAGAGAGAAAGAGCTCGAATGCAAATATTAACAGCAAAATGGTCAGGGAGTACAACAAGAAAGTAAAAGCTCAAATTTTCCAAGGTGGAGATTTGTCTTGAAAATGGTTGATGTCTCCAAGCATGTTGGCAAGCTCGACCCAAACTAAGAAAGGCCATACAAAGTTGTGAAATTTTCAAAAAATACGGCTTATAGACTCCAAGATCTGCATAGAAAGGATCTACCATGACCTTGGAATATTCACAACCTTAGGAAAATGCTTGCTCTTTATGAACTTTTGTATATACGTGAGAATTTCAATGGAAAATCTCATGTTCCTTTTGGCAATTAACTTCTTATTTTTAGCAAGAAGTACAACTAGAAAACCTTCTATGGGTCAATCATGACGCAGGTAACAACTTCCAAGAAGTTTGAAATCCCTTGGTGATTTTACACCGACACAATCTGAAAAAGATCGTCTTCTATTCAAACAATTGATCAATCCTATAGAGGACACTTACAAAGGAATTGCTCTTACACGATCTTCAAATGATTAATTCACAAAATTAACGGTTATAATAACATGGTATGTGAAAGATCATAGAAACTGATCGAAAGAAGATCATTGATGAACATTTAAAACTGTACAATTAATTAGGATTTATATAATTATTTTTACTTTGAAATTATCATTAGAACTTCCAATCAAATCATTTTTGTGTTTTAGGAATAAAATCAAAAATCAAAACAAAAAAACATGATTAAAATGTTTTATCTTTTTTGTGTGTGCAGGTTTTAGAGAATCTGGCCTAACTTTTAATTCCAAAATAGTTTTAGGTTAATTCTTAAAGATGTGGATTGATAAGCCATTCATCTACAAGTTCATGCAGACCTTTAATCATATATTAAATGAGTAAGGATAAAAAAGTTGAATTACAAGTGACTGTATAAAATGGATCACCAATTCGGATCAGAGTTAAGGCCAACCCTGACCTATTTTACCAATTGGGTCGTATCTCTTAAACTAAAATTTCTTTTATGTTGAAATTTGGATATGTTATATACAAGAGTAGATAAACAAGTTTGTTGAATACAATATGATGAGAAAATATGTCAAAATGATTAATAAACATACTATAATGCGCTGCTGATGTTGAAGCATGACTCTTCAACATGATCTCGTAATTTGACTATATCTCCCTCATCCTGTAGCCAAATTTCACAAATGACATTTGAAAATATATTAGCAAAGAAAGATCATCAACTTTGATTCTTTACCTATCATCAAAATCTGGCTGTATTCGGCCTGAAAATTCAATTTAATCGAGGTGAAAATTTAGAGAATTTGGTGTAACAACTTACCAATTTTGACAACTAGCATACCACTTAATGATTTAACTCCTTCATTATATGTTTGGCCTCTAGCATGCTCCAAGAACTATAAATATCTATTAAGCTTGTAAGATTGGGGGCAATAGAGGAAAAATGAAAGTTTTATTATTGTCTTTCTTTAAGCTAAGTTTTGTAGTAGTAATAGAAATGTATTCTCTAGTTTCTCTTCTATTTTTAGTCTTTCCTACTTTCATTGGACAGTTGAAAAAAAAATACTTGCTGAGTTTTTGCATTGGACAAATTTAGATCTTATTTTGTTGGCTCACCAGTTGTTGTTTTTAGTGATCATGCATCTTTGAATCTTTTGTCAAAAAAGGTGCCAAACCTAGACTGATTAGATGGATTATCTTACTCTAGAAATTCAACATTACGATTCGAGATAAGAAATGAGTAGAGAATGTGGTGGTTAATCATTTATCGAGACTTGTTTGTGATAATTCATTCCGAACCACACCCATTAATGACAATTTTCCTGATGAAAAATTATTTAATGTTTCTATTTTACCTTGGTTTGCTGGCATTATTAATTTTCTTGTGACAAGAAAGATGCTATTGCATTGAAACTCCCAAGACAAAAAGAAATTTTTGATTGAAGTAAAAATTTCTTATTGGGATGATCCATACTATTCAAATATTATCCTGATCAAATCTGTCGAAGATGAATGCCTGATAATGAGATAGGTAATATTGTTAAATTTTGTAATTTAGAAGTATGTGGTGGTCATTTTTCGACAAAGATCTTGTAATATGAATTTTATTGGCCAACCCTTTTCAAAGACACTTACACTTTTTACAAAAGTTGTGAAAATTGTCAAAAGTTAGGATTCATTTCAAAGCAAAACATGATGCCCCTACACCTCATCCTAGTGATTGAAATTTTTGGTTGTTGGTGTATTGACTTCATGGGACTATTTCAATTATTATTTGATTTTATTTATATATTGGTTGCCATAGATTATAGATCAAAATGGATTATGGCAATTCTCTGTTGAAACAATAATCACAAAATAGTGATAAAATTTTTGAAAGAAAATATTTTGAACCGATTTAGAATTCCTCGATCCATTATTAGTGATGGGGAAAATATTTTTGTAACAAAGTTGTTGGAACTTTAATGAAGAAATATGGAATCATACATAAAGTTACAACCCCTTATCACCTTTAGACAGATGGAAAAAGAACTTGCAAATAGGGAGATAAAATAAATTTAGGAAAAAACAGTTAACCCAAATCATAAAGATTGGTCTTTTAGACTTACCAATACACTTTGAGCATATAGAACTGCTTTCAATACATCATTAGGCATGTCTCCTTATAGGATAGTTTATGGAAAACCATGTCATTTACCTATTAAACTTAAATATAAAATGTCTAACTTCAACCTTGATGAAGCTTTAAAATTGCGCAAATTGCAAATCAATGAACTTCAAGAATTGAGAAATGGTGTATATGAGAATTCTAAAATTCATAAATCAAGAATCAAAGATTTTCATGATAATAAAATTTCAAGAAAAATATTTGAGGTTGGTTAAAAAGTTTTACTTTATAATTTTTGATTGCATTTGTTTTTTGAAAAATTGAGATCAAGGTGGAGTGGTCCTTTTGTTGTAAAAGAGGTATATCGTTATGAGGCGATTGACATTGAGAATCCTAGAAATGGTAACGTATTCAAAGTAAATGGACAAAGACTTAAACTATTTCTAGAAAATCAATTTTTACAAGAGGAAATTCTTTTTCTTTCTAACCCTTGTTATAATTAGTATATGTATATATATAAATATTTTCTCTAACTTTGATTATTTTGTAGGTTTTTGTTTTTTTTTAATTTTCTTTTCTTTTCTTTTTCTAGTTAAGTGGTGAATAACTGTACTCCGTGGCTATTAAAGTCGAACTTATCAGTTTCCCAAATAACTAAAATATTGGTACAAAGTTTCTCTCTTTTTCTCTTTCTTTTTTTTCTTGTTTTTTTCAAAATGGATGACATTCTTCTAACTCTCAAGAAGTGATTTTCTTTTCTTTCTAAAAATGTAATTTTAAAAATTTATAAAACCAGGATTGAAAGATTAATAATGCTTATGCACAAGAGCATCCCAAGGGACATACGTTGGATAATTGAAGCAAAGGTAAGAGTAGCAGGTGAGTTTTCATACGAATCTTCAAACTTACTAGATACATGCCTAGTTTTTGTAAAAACACATATTCAAAAAACAAAGGGCGAAAAAAATGCAAGTTTGTCATCACAAATATACGCGATAGACTTGCAACACAAAGTGTCATTCCATAGTATACATATATGTATATATATATATATATATATATATTATACTACACATAGGTGTATATATATATATTATATTTTATATATAATTAATACATTATATTTTTGATATCTATTTATAAGCCCCCAAGTTTATTTTTTATTAAGAATTTACACCCTCTTAATTAATATGATAGTATCCTTACTTTCTTTTATTATTATGATTACCATTACTATCACTATTTTCTCCATAATTAATTTATTTGCATAGTTTATCCTACACCGATAAACACAACGATGCCACTTTTTACTCACTTGTATCCTAATGGTATCTGATAATTGACACCTAAATCCTCATATCTTAGTACCAACTAAACCAATTAGATTAAAGAATTTGGAAACTAATATCGGGTTACAACTTCAGAGGTTTAATTATTTTAAAAATGCCGCATAAAATACAATGCGTTATGAAATATCAATTAAAAATGCAAATGGCACATACGTAGCATGAAATACATGAACTATATTGGCGAGGTGAGTAGTGCGAGGCTCGGGTATTACATCCTCCCCTCCTTATGAAAGTTTCATCTCTAAAATTTTGCTTACCGAAAAAGCTCTAGGTATTTGGCTCTCATTTCATCTTCCCTTCCCATGTAGCATCTTCCATTGACTGGTCCCTCCATAGTACCTTGACTATTGGGATTTTCTTATTTTTAAGTTGTTTTATCTCTCATAGTAGAATCTTGACAGGTCTTTCTCATAACTCAAATCTGATCTCAACTCTACTGGTTCATTCCGTAGAATGTGGGATGGATTCGCAACATAATTTCTCAACATAGCTACGTGAAATACATTATGTACTTGAGGCATTGATGTAGGTAGGTCAAGTCTGTAAGCAACATCACCTATTCTCTCGGTAATAGGAAATGGACTAATGTATCTAGGACTCAACTTTTATTTATTTCCAAACCGCATAATACCTTTCATTGGAGCTACCTTGAGAAATGCTTAATCTCCTATGGCAAACTCTAGCATCCTTCTTCTTTGGTCTGCATAACTTTTCTGTCGACTTTGGGCAGTTTCCATTCTTTTTCAAATTTGTAACATAACCTCTATCATTTCTCAAATCATGTCTGGGCCTAAAAGTTTCTTTTCACCTACCTCATGCCAGTAAACTGGAGATATGCATTTCCTGCCATACAGTGCTTCATAGGGAGCCATCCAATTGTAGCCTGATAACTATTATTATATGAGAATTCCAACAGAGTTAGATACTTGCTCTATTGTCCTTGGAAATCTAATATGCAGGCTCTAAGCATATCTTCTAAGGTTGTATTGTTTGTTCAGATTGTCTATCAGTCTGAGGATGATATGCAGTACTGAAAAATAATTGTGTTCCCAATGCCCTCTGTAGACTTCTCTAAAAGGTAGACAAAAATCTCAAGTCTCTGTCAGAAGTAATAGATAGTGGTACACCATGGAGTCTAACCACTTCCTGTATGTATATCTGTGTGCATCGGTTATGGAATAGGTTGAACAAATGGGAAGAAAATAAGATAATTTAGTTAATCTGTTCACAATCACCCAAATAGCATCATGACCTTTCACGGTTTTGGTAAACCCGCCACAAACTCCATAGTGATTCTTTCCCAATTCTATTCTGGAATAAGCAGAGGTTGCAAAGTTCCCGCTGGTCTTTGATGTTCTACTTTTATCTGCTGACATGTCAAACATTGATCCACGTACTGTACAATATCTCTTTTCATACATGGCCACCAGTAATGCATCTTCAAGTCTCTATACATTTTAGTAGCTCTTGGATGTATTGAATAAGGTGTTAAATGTGCCTCTGCAAGAATATCTTTTCTGATGTTATCCACATGGGGCACGTACAATTGTCCCCTAAATTGCAGCACTCCATTCACAAATATTTTAAAATCAGACGGCGCCCGAAGCAATATCCTTCTTCATCTTGGCAAAATATTCATCCCCTTGTTGTCCCTATTGAATTTTATCAATTAACGTCGGTCGGAGTGTCAATGCTGCCAATTTTATTTTCATTTCTCCCAACCGTATAACCTCCACATTCATTTTCTGGAATTCAATTAACTTAGGTCTTTGAACAGAAAGAATAGCAGCGGTACCTTGTATTGATTTTCTGCTCAGTGCATCTGTCACCACATTAGCCTTACCAGGATGGTAGTTGATAACACGGTCATAATCTTTCACTAGCTCCAACCACCTTCGTTGTCGCATATTCAGTTCTTTTTGTGTGAAAAAGTATTTTAAGCTCTTGTGATCCATATAGATTTCACACCGCTCCCCATAAAGATAGTGCACCCATATCTTCAGTGCAAATACCACTGCAGCAAGCTCTAAATCATGTGTAGGGTAATTTCTTTCATATTCTTTCAACTGCCTCGATACATATGCAATCACTTTCCCATTTTGCATCAGTACACATCCCAAGCCATTCTTCGAGGCGTTACTGCAAACTACAAAGCCTTCAGTACCTGATGGAATTGAAAGAATGGGTGTTGATGTCAACCTCTTCTTCAATTCTTGGAAACTTTGTTCGCACGCCTTTGTCCATATAAATGTGATACCCTTTCGTGTTAACTATGTTCAAGGGAAGTAATCTTGGAAAATCCTTTTACAAATCTACGGTAGTATCCAGTCAAACCAAGAAAGCTATGTACTTCTGAAGGATTTGAAGGTCGTGACCAGCTATTAATAGCTTCTACTTTACTTGGATCTACTGATATCCCTGCCCCTGATATGACATATCCTAAGAATACCACTTGTCCAACCAGAATTCACATTTCTTAAATTTAGCATATAATTGTTTTGCCTTTAAAACCTCTAACACCATTTTCAAATGTGTTGCGTGCTCTTCTTTTTTTTTGGAGTAAATCAAGATATCATCGATAAACACATTAATAAATTTATCCAGAAAATCTTTGAATACCTGATTCATTAGGTCCATGAAAGCTGTTGGGGCGTTAGTCAATCCAAATGACATATTCATAATGTTCATACCTCGTACAAAATGTTGTCTTCAAAATGTCATCTTCTTTTATTTTCAGTTGATGGTACCCAGATTGTAAATCAATCTTTGAAAATTCTGCTGCACCCTGGAGCTGATCGAACAAATCATCAATCTGAGGTAAAGGATATTTATTCTTGATTGTAACCTTGTTCAATTTTCGGTAGTCTATACACAGTCTCATCATACCATCCTTCTTTCGTACAAACAGGACGGGCGCACCCCATGGTGAAAAACTAGATCTGATAAAACCTTTTTCCAGCAACTCTTGTGGTTATATCCACAATTCCTTTAACTCAGATGGAGCCATTCGGTTCGGGGATTTTGAGATTAGAGATGTTCTCGGCTATAGGTCAATAATGAACTCTATCTCACGATCGGGTGGTAACTCAGGGAGATCATCTGGAAATGCTTCAGGGTATTCCTGAACCACTGGTACTTCGCTAAGGGTAGGATGGTGTTGTTCTTCAATGTTCATAACACTGACTAAATACCCCTCACAGCCAGTTTCTAGTAAATGTTCTACCTTCAGCACTGATATTAGTGGGAATCTGAAGCTCTTCATAATCCCAGCAAAAATAAAAGGTTCTTCTCTAGAAGGTTGAATTTCACTGTCTTTTTCTGGCAATCTATGGTAGCACAGTACTTTGATAACTAGTCCATGCCCAAAATTATGTCATAGTCATTCATGGCCAATACATCAAATCAGCATATAGTTCTCTACCTTCAATAGGAATAGCACAAACTTTCAAAATCTGATTGGTCTGCTTTAAGTCTCCAGAAGAAATCGTCATATTGTAACTAACTTCTGTTACATCAGGTGTCCTACCTAGCCTCTTCAGATACTCAGTGGACACAAATGAATGTGTAGCTCCTAAATCAAATAGTATGAATGCTGGAGTATCATGGATAAAGAGTTTACCTGTCACTACCGATGGATTCGCCTCTACGTCTGCTCTAGTGATGGTAAAAACTCTAGCTGGTACATTATGTTGCTTTGTAGAGTTTGGGTTCTCCAAGCATGTTCTGGTAATATGGCCAACCTTTACACACACATAGCACCTTCTAGGACCTGTAGGGTAGTTTCCATATGTTGGACACCACATCTAGGGCACGAATAATCTAAGTTTAGGTTGCTCAGTAACTAATGCTCTCTCATCAATTTGTGAATAGGTGACTCCTTGAATTCCCGCCATATTAACATCTTTGTATAGTTCTGGCCTCAAACCTTCAAGGAATCTCTTTATTTTCAGTGCATCAGTGCTGATCATATGCATGGCAAACTTGGACAACTGTTCAAATTATCGAATGTAGTCCCCGACTGTTATAGCTCCCTGCCACAGCTGTATAAATTCATTCATCTTCATTGCACGAATAGGAGCTATGAAGTATTTATTCCTGAATAACTCTTTAAATCTTTCCCAAGTCATAGTAGAGGGATCTTCTATGCTCCTCATTGTATCCCACCAGTGTCCAGTACTTACACGAAGCATAAAAGAGATGCATATCATCTTCTCTTCCTCTAGGACTCTGCTATATTGGAACATATTCTCTAGGGTTCTTAGCTAATCCTTTATGACTGTGGGATCTACTGCATCTTCAAATGTTGGTGGATTGAGTTTCATGAATCTTTTCCCAACTATCTCCACTTGTTCCGCTCGAGGCTGTGGTTGATTTATTTCAACTCTCTTTTGTCCACCTACATCCCTCTGTTGGATGAGTTGTTGAATTTATTCCGACTGTCGCTGAATAAGTTCTATAAGTCGATTTATAACAGTATCCCAATCATCATTTGGCATAAGTGCCTCCCCTTCTTATTTTCTACCTCCACTACTACTCTCACTCCTTGTTCTTGTCATGACTGCAATACTATTTTAAAACATGGCCAATATAATTCATGAAATAATAATGCATCACATAATAAAATAAAACTTAGGGGCAAAATTGTGCTTCCACAAGTTCCAAGTTTATGTACATGGATAGTCTACAGAACCTGTAACCGAGCTTTGATACCACTCTATAACACCCCAATTACTACACAACTATATATATAATATAATTTGACATGATAGAATTTGTGTGTATGCATGATTTTTTTCCCCTGTAATAGTTTAATAAATAATAAACTATTTTCTCACTCACAGACTAATATATATACCTGCAAAGGACCCATAACAACCATAATATTTACGTACTTATATACAGAAAAAAATTTAAAAGTAACATACAGTATAAGTCCCAAAATTTAATACAGTAGACTCCAAAATTAAATAAGTTAACAACCAGCCCAATAGGTAGGTCGTCATTCATGTACACTGATCCTCAGAACCTATAGGAACTCCAATGGCTTGCCTAGTAAGTCCATGGCTCCAAGTGTCACCAAACTCACCTACAATGTGTGAACTACGTGATCTAATGCTCAGTATGTAAAAATCATGCATGCTGAAGGGATAATTTAACATATATGTAATGCATTTCTATGAGGTCATGACAAAAATGCAAACACATGCATAAAAATAGTTCATTCAGAATCATTTTCCATCTCTGGGCCCTTTGTCCACCTACTATGTACCGGATAGAGCTATCAATAATATCAATAATCATATGGCCATAAACAGATTGACACAATTCGGGGGCGTTCTCTTGGGATCACCAGAGATCTACCCCCTGTCTTCCCCTGTGATCCTCCAGAAGTCTTCCCACCAGCGGCGTCAATAAGGGTATAGTCAAGTGGTCCACGCTCTCATAACCACTAGAGGCACACCTCCTGTCAACCTCTATGATCCTCCGAGAAGTAATACTCGTGGTGCCCCAAAATATCATATAAATAAGCCACACAGGCCTCGGTACACTAGTAGTGACCAACCAAAATATTTTATTTCTAAAAATAATATCATGCGTGCAAGAACCACAACTGTGAATACGTGTTATAAATAGACATGTAAATGCTGATGAATGACATGTCCAATGACACAATAGATCCTATGTCTCATTATCCAAGCAACATATGCACTCTAAAGTATTATAATACTCACAATACACACATCAAGACACAAGGATCACATTTAATGTAGATAATGCATGAAATACTATGTCCATACATTGTAGTTGCAAATGGATTTTCACTTACCTTTCACATTTGATGTCCTATTGAATGTTAATAATATTTTCCTCCCTAACCTTAGATATAAGGCAACCTGTAAAAGTATAGCATATTAATTTTCATTATTAATCAATAGGTTTACTATATCAAATCTATGGGATCTTAAATCTTAAATTTAATTAAATAACAGTCAAACCTTAAAATTTATACTTCAACCCAATCAAAATCTTTTAAATACCTTAATTTCTCGTATCGAATTTATTTTAATATTATCTAATTGATGTGTTATAATCCCCGTAATCAATCTCTCAATTAAATTAGCTCATTCATTCAATTATTATAAGGTAATAAAATCAAATCTTTATAACTAATTTTGAATTAAATGTGTATATTAATTATTGTCTCACAGGTAGATAACTAGCTAATTTAAATGAAAAAAAAATTTCTTTCAAATTAGAAATAAACGACATAAATATATATTTTTATCCGTACAAAAATGAGAAGGGACTTACCCAAAAAAAATTCCAATTCCTACCATTGAATTTCTTGGAGCAACTCTTTCTCTCCTCTCTCTCTCTCTTCTTTCTTTCTTTCCTTTCATGCTGTGCTTTTTCTTCCTTTCTTTCCTTTCTTGCCGTGCGTGTGTGTGTGGTGTGTGTTAATAAATAACTATTACTTTACAACTAAGAAACTCTAATATAATATATATTATAACATATGTATACCTATTCCTTAAACATAAACTAAATCTTATTATGTACATTGTACACGTGTATACATATATGTATGTAATATATATATATATATATATATATATATATTTCGTACATCTACACATAGGTATATATATATTATATTTTATATATAATTAATACATAATATTTTTTATATTTATTTATAACCCCAAAGTTTATTTTCTATTAAGAATTTACACCCTCTTAATTAATATAATAGTGTCCTTACTTTCTTTTATTATTATTATTACCATTACTATCACTATTTTCTCCCTAATTAATTTATTTGCATAGTTTATCCTACACCGATAAATACAACGATGCTACCTTTTACTCACGTGTATCCTAATAGTATTTGATAGTACCAACTCAACCAATTAGGTTAAAGAATTTGGAAACTAATATTGGGTTACAACTTCAGAGGTTTAAATATTAAAAAAATGCTGTATAAAATATAGTGTATTATGAAATATCAATTAAAAATACAAATGACACATACGTAGCATGAATGCATGAACTATATTAGTCAGGTGAGTAGTGCAAGGCTCAGGTATTACACCCCTACCCACACCCAATCATCCACCACTGCACCACAAGCCCCATAATCACTACCACCACGAAGTCCCACCCTATCGCCACCGCAATAACCTACGCCAACCAATCCACAACACTGCCAACCACCAACTAATGCCAACCACAACCTATGCTAGCAACACTCCAATGCCAGCGACCACTGCACCACCAGCCCCATTGCGGCCGCCACCCCAACTACCCAAAATCCTATCCACTATTTCGCTACTTCACTCCCACCCCAACCAACTACTAGTGTGAAACACCTCTGCCTGCCCAACCCCTTCTCCAGTGGCCAAAAAAGCATCCTGGTGTTAGCGAAAAAGGGGAGAAGAAAATAAAGGGGTGGAGGAGAAATCAAAACTAGGGAAAAAATGCCCAACATTTATGTCGGTTGAAAAATAGTAAAAAGGACTGAGGAGTATCGAATCTCATACATCAAACACTCTCAATTAATGGCCAAATAATCAAGATGCAATACTAAATAAGATAACACAAACAAGATGAATAACTCAAACTAGTAATATTTGGAATTCAAAATATAGGATCAAATAAGGTTACATCATCCTCTAGAAAAAATGTTTAGTTCATCATGTATGAATATGACATCCCTAAAATACCAAGATACATCATAGTAGAAAATTACAGCCCAGTGCTGACTTTTGAACTCGATTTTTCTTGTTAAGATCGATAGAATTAGATTTTGTGGTAAACATAGAAGTTATAGATATATATCTTATCTTTCTATTGGTTTAAGAATCAAGTCAAAATCATAATTTAGTAAAGAGTTATGATTGAAATACAAAAACTGTCATCAGTTGCACCACAATTCAGATTCTTCAACATTTCAACCAAGTTTTTTGTTTTCCATTTTCTTCTCCTTTTGACATTACCTATAAAATTTCAAACTAAATGCACAAAAAGTAGCAAAAATACTTGAAAATAAACTAAATGATAATCAAAAAGTATATGAATTGTTGGTATAAAACCAACTTATCAACTACCATACCCTACATAGAGACCCACCCAGTTTATATTATAGGGTAGGTGGAAGCCCATAAGGCCCCATGTCCACGATGCAACGTGGAAAAATCTGATTTTATACTCATCTTAGATAACCACAATCAACTGTTCCCCATAATTATTCATCACATTACAACCTATCTTAATTACCTCAAGATCTCATAAATATTGCCAACACTAATATGTAACCGTTCATTTAATTTCTAACTCGATCCACACCCAATTCTTATACTATTGTCAAGATTGCACCTTTGAAACACTTTGATCAAATTGAATCAAATCAAGCTTAGTACTAACTCCTTCAATATTTCCAAGACTAGAACATATGACCGCAATTATCCAATGTATTGATCAACCTAATTTCCTCTCTTATCTTGATGTTAAAAATTGACTACTTAGATTTAGTAAATTCGACAATTAACACATGCTAGAGTTTTTGGAACTTAACACTCAAGAATATCCTTATAAGATGGAATGGATTATGCCATGCCAATATCAATACAATTGACATATAAATAACATGTAATGCATGAATTATATTGATCAAGTGAATATTATGAGACTTGGATATTAGCACAATGGGTGGTGGAGGCAGCAGGATGACAATGGAAGTAGAGAAGAAGGAAAACAAGATAAAGAAATGAAAAACAAGAGAGTATAAAAAGCAAAAATATAAAATATGAGCCAGTGATTATAATTTCATATGATATCTAACAAATGGATTTTTTTCTTTTTTGAAATGATTAAGTGATAAGATGGACCATTGATTTTTATCTCAAATGAAAATAAAAATTGGTAGGATTTTAATTTATCCACGACCATCACATTCTTATCTCAAATCCTACAATCGAGATATTTAATTCAAAAAAAAATTAACAAAATGAAGGGTATAACTGGTAATTCATTGGAAAAATTAGTGCCATTAAACTTGACTAATTATAAGGGTGAGTGTGCGGCCTTTTTAATTTGATGGGGGGTTTTAGGTAATTTTTAAACACAAGGAGTTTCAAGACGAGCCCAAGATCAGAGCAGTATATTTAGCGGGTCTAAGGGGTCATAATAGAGTGAGGACACATGTATCTTCAAATGATTAAGTTATATCTATTAACCTCTTATTGATAAATCGCTACAGCCTAAACTAACAAATAGAAAGCAGAAATGAGGTAGACTAGATAGAAAGGACAACATATTGTAAATAGTGTCAGACTTCGACTCCAAAAGCAGCGTGACTAAACAACTGCACTAATGATAAGAGAAAAGTAGGTGCAATAGTTAAAAATCAAGAAGAGCTATAAAAGGATGCTAAAAACTGAAAAATAGCCCAAAGGGCATAAGGTACTCTGCAAATCTTCATGTGCAACTCCTTTCACTGAGAGAGACACTTATCACCAACATCAAAGAGCAATTATGATGAACTTAGACCTGTGCAGGAAAAATTCAATCTCGGACCTATGTGAAAAGAGTTAAGTATCTGACCTATATGGAAAGATTCAATAATCAGACCTATGTAGGAAGATTTGATCAGACCTATGTGGAAAAATTAGTTCAAACCTGTGTGGGAAGACCAAGTTGTGGTATCTATGGAGTTCAAGGAACAAGAGGCTGAGAAGAAACCAAATACTTAGTTTGGGAAATTAAGTTGTTGCATTAGAATTGAAGTTGTGTACTTGAAAAATAGTTATATTAGATTCCTTCTGTATGCCAAGGGTAGAGTTGAGTAGAAAGATTACCCTACCCTCAAACCGCTATAAAATTATTGTGTCTTTTAGATTGATTTATGTGATTTTTTATTTACTTACAATTGTATTTATTTGTTTACATTATCCGAACTACATCGCTTGACATATAAAACTGTCGCTTATGTATTTGAAATGTTTAACTATTTTTCCACTGCATAACTTTATAATTTATTGAGTCGTTCTTGAAGGTACACCAACCTAAACATCCTAGTGAGCAACATAATTAACATCTCATTAAACAAAATCAAGCGATAGTATTTCAAAGAAACGATTATAAAGTTTAAATTGTAGCATTTTAAAAGGGTTGTAAAACTTAAGTGAAAAGTTTTGAAAGGGGTGAATACATTTTTGAAAGGTCTATTCACCCCCACCCCAATCCTATCATGGCACTTGGGACGAACAGTTACACTCATCGTCATCAAGCCAAAGCATATCAAGTATAAAGTTTTGTACTTTATCTCACACAGGTATTAAATCACTTAATTCAATCAATCACGTAGGTTCTGGGATAAAGATGCACATGTGATATACGATTTGGTTAAATTTTAAATTTATGCTATGTAAGGTATCTTGGAATCGCACAAATCCATTATGGTAATGAATTAATATAACTCTCTTCACTATCATTTCTCGCTTGGTCACATGCCCTATTTCTTGTAAGAAGAGAAGAACATGAGATTGAGAAATTGTATGAGAATAAGATTCAAGGGAGATCGAGTCTAATATATATGAATGGAAGATGTTGAAAATTGGGTTGGTTTTTTGGATCCATGATCCGATTAACATTCATGTTTGAGTTGGATTTTAATTTCATAATTTAGGTGAGATTGGATTCCTTATTGGGTTGGTATTTTTCCTTAGATATATACCTATATATCAAATCCATATCCTAATTGAATAAGGCAATTAAGTGTTATCTCCCAAATAGACTCTCTTCTAAAACTTCTCTCTATGATTTTTTGTTAGAGTATTACCAAAAACTCCATGGATTTGATATATGTAAATGAGTGGATAATTTTTGTAGTTATCCACTACCATAAGTAAGACATATTCGTAATTGATTCAAATAAAAGGGATTTATAGATATGTTTGATTCGATGAAAGCAAGTCTTGTAAGCGAATTTGATTCGGGATATATGAATCGATAGTTTTTATTGTGTATGGGTACACCCAATCCACTCCTGTGTGTTTATGTGCGATATTTTTTTCAACAACGATAAAAATAGTTAATTATATATGACTTCACTAAAAGCATAGCATGACTTATAAATTTTATAAAATAAACATTAAAAACATTCAACAACCATAAATGAGAATCTAAATTTATCAATACAAATGATTGAATAAAGTATTGAAAGAATTGAAGTTATTAATTATTTAAAACCTAACTAATAATTTACCTAAATAAATTCCTACCCTATGCACTATAACTATTAAAACTCATGGTTGCATTAGTCACCTAGTTTGACCTTGATGACTTAGATATTCTGTTTTTATTTAGGTTCATAAAATTCTTTGTTTTTTTTTTTTTTTTTTTTTGCTTTTTTTGAAATTTTTAATTATATCTTTCCCTCACTCAGAATTTGGATTGTTGATTGCCTTTTGCTTTTCTATTTAACTGATAAAATACTAACAATGGAACAAAGTCATAAAAAAACATTTTTTCTTGAATATTTTTTGCCTCTTCATATTGTAAGTTATTTTCAGAAATTTAATATTAATGAATATCAATTAAACTATAAAGATTCATGAAGGTAAAAGTAGAAACAACAATAGAATCCACTTGCTCAATGAATTCGATGTATTATTAAATATATTCAACAAATATAAGTTATGAGGAACACATTGCTGTAATTTCTTTTTATTTTCATATCCTACAAGGAGTTCTTATATACTGCTTGTTAGAGGAAATAATGGGATTGTTAGATAAAATCATTTATAATTAATTTATTTCTTGATGATGTAACTTTTTTGACCAGCTTCTTTATTGATTCTTACCTTATTTTAGGGATACTTTTGGCCCTAATTTTTAGCTCAGTTAGTGTAATCACTCTTGTACATTATTGTATAGCTTGTATAAATATGGCAGATTGCCAATGGTAATAACGTGAGCCATTTTACCCCAATTCTATTTCGCGCGCCATTGCCGAACTCTCAAGGCTCAGTTGCAAAATTCAACCCACCACCTGTGGCAAATCACACTGCCATGATCAATGGCAACCCTAACTAGCTTGGTGACTCTGCTGCCAGCCATTATGTCACTAATGACTGTTGGTGATGGTTGGGTATGGTTCAGCCATCACTCATACAGGTTGGAGTCCAACAAATTTTTATTATCCAATGTTCTTTGTGACCATCAATTCAAAAGAAAATAATCTTCCTCCACAACTAATGCAGGGTACTACAATCATCCCCAACACATGACATGCTCGTCATATTCATTTCACAATCCAAAATCGCTCCTAGGACAATACCACAATGGATGAAGGAAACTACAATCATCCTCCATTAAACATGAGCTTTCTCGTAACGTTCATTTCACAATCCAGAACCTCCCCCAATATACTATCTCAATTCTGATGCCATTCTTTTATGTTCGGGTCCATAGGATGAGATCCCACAAGCAAAACTCCAATACAATGAACTTCATTAACAACTGCTTCATATATGTACTCATTTGAAAAAATAATTAACTCAAGTGGCTAGTAGAATCAATGATATAACTTATATACCAATACAACTTCCTCCTTCAATCCATGTAAGATATCAATTCATTAAACCCACAACAAAAATTTCTGACATTCTAGTTCCCCGCCCCCTAAACTGTAAAGTTCTGGTTCAGCCATTGGACAGCTTGGAGCTTGGTGGTCATACAGTTCAGTTGGAGAAACAAGCTCCATGACAAAGGAAATGAATCTCAATTCAAAAGTGACATAAAATTTCATAAATCTACCTGTTAAATTTTTCATCATGTTACTGTTCGTGCGCATTTTGTCTAAATTCTACTAACAATTAATATAAATCTGGCGAACTAAAGCTACAAATAATCGCTAAATGTTGTTTGGCCCATGCAGAAGATGTAGTTTTCTGAAAGACTATTGATTAGGCTACCCCATGCAAGTGTTTTACTGCTCTATCTGCTCGGCTGTCAATCCAGATGCAAAAGGAGTTAGACTTGCCTGCTTGGCTGTCAATCAGATGGACCATGCATAATAGTAAAAGGCCCCCTTGTGCTAAGCTGTGTTTGATCATTCAGCACTCTAACTTACACAAGCATGCCAAGTTGTGCATGCACGAACAACTAATTTCATTTATAGCCGGACAAACATGTTTTTACTCAGTTCAAACGACAAAATTCCCTTTACACATATTTCATTCAAATTCCGGATGAATTAGCTGAGCAAAGTGCTAAGAGTGTAGAATAACATAGAAAAGGACAAGTAAATAAGAACGGACGACCCACTTTTCCCTCTTCTCAGCTGATCTCCTTACAAGATCTTTTCAGCTCATGCCACAGGCAAAATAAGGAATCAAATGCATCATTATCAAAATCAATCTCTGCTGTCTTTGAAATAGATAAAAGGGCTTTCAGCCACTCTTCATGCAATGTCGAGAAGTTCTCCCTTTGCTCACTTGACTTGAAACTTTCTCCAACCATTTCCTCCATTTCTTGTCCAGCTTTTGAGGCTGCTTGAATCACTGAGCTTGGAATCCCAGCCATGAGTGCTATTTGCATCCCATAGCTCTCTGGGCATGCTCCAGAGGCTAGTCGGTAGAGAAAAACTAGCTTCTGGTCGACTTGTGATGATGTTTTAGATGTCCAATCAAAACAACATGCCATATGTTGCAGTTTTACACGAGGATGGGCAGCAAACTCCTTTGTGAGAGGGTGATAATGTGTAGCAAACAACAAGCGGCAGTTGACTGACTCAACCAGATGACGAAATACCTGGACATAATGATGAAATATCAAGGATACACACATTCAAGAAAGTGATAGCATTGAGTCAAAGCTCATAATATAATGCAATAAAGCTGAAAATCTGTTAGCAGCAATGTTTGTTAAAGAGCTCATAAACTTCCTAAAGCCAAAAATCATTCTTGCAATAGTACATACAAGTAAAAAATTACATAAACATTTCGAAACAACATTTTTGATCCATATGACAAAATGAATCCATGTGCAACTGTTTATACGCACACAAAACACATATATGTATGTATGTGTATGTATATTTTGTGACTTACAACCTACAAGTGAGAAACTGGAAAGGGAAACATTATAGGATCGCTTGACTATGTGAAAGAAAGTTGAATGTGATGTTACAGCTTTGTGAGATTTTTTAATTTCTCATTATTATTTCTCTTGCACCATAACAATCAAT
Source organism: Paulownia fortunei (assembly GCA_019321725.1). Classification (NCBI taxonomy): domain Eukaryota; kingdom Viridiplantae; phylum Streptophyta; class Magnoliopsida; order Lamiales; family Paulowniaceae; genus Paulownia; species Paulownia fortunei. The sequence goes on along the minus strand of CM033107.1, from coordinate 12,144,125 downwards.
AGATCATACAAATTACATATAAATATAATGGCAATTTATCCTGAAACAAAACGAACGGCATGCTGTGAAAGGTGAATCTTGATAAACAAGATAAGATTTCTGCTATTAGAGATTTACACTATATGTGGGTCTTGGATTTCAGCTAGGAAAATACTGAGGAAAACACTAAGGAAAATAATTTCCTCTCTTAAAATGCTTTATATTTTAGATATTTTGCTTTTCCTTTGTCATTTCCTCCCTAAAATCCAAGGTCCAAACATAGCCTCAAGTCATTAACATGAACACCTCTGATCACAAAGTCATGAATATATGTTAGAATGGGGACAAATATTTTGTTTAAATTTGTTGCTTGCATAGATGTAAGAGTCACATGGCTACATATGATTAATTCAGCATTATTTGTGTTATGTAGCGTCAATATCATACTTTTTCCTTCAGTAACACACATAGTGGTGCTAATCTATTGCATGCAAAATGGTGCATCTGCAAACCAAAAATTTTCATGCATCACTCTTTAACAATTTTATACACACAAAAGCAAGCTTACATATAAGTGCACACAAATACACTACTTGTATGTTATGTAGTACATATTTAAGGGTAATCATGATTGGCATATGAAGCACAAAAAATTTATAGATAACAGATCGAAAGACAAAGCAATTCAATATGCATATTTAAAAAAAATTGCCAAAAGTATTGAAAAGTCCATCTTTTCTTCCATTTTGGAATAAAAGGCACTAATTTTAGCAAATATATTAACCAACACTTGGGAAAAAGGCATCTCACAGCATATGCTATAGCATATCCATCAAAAGTACTCGTTCCACGACCCAATTCATCAAGAAGAACAAGTGAGTTCTGTGTAGCATTTTCCAAAACTGACGCCGTCTCTGTGCACTCAATAAGAAAGGTACCTACAAAAAGTAGTTTTAATCATGCATATCACAAAGTGAGAAGAAAACTTCATTCTTCATAATTTCTTTTCTCCTGGTTTTTTAAATGTCAGAGATTTTTAGAAGAATATTAATCCAGATAACCAGAAATAGAAATTTCAGAAAATAGGACTTGCAAATTCATGCCTTCCATAAACATCCAATCTGACTTGAAACAATTCTGCATCATTAATAACACCTAAAAGTCCCAGTAAGGCATAGATCGCATACACCTTGAGACCAATATATATTGAATCTTTTATTAAACAAAAATAAAGAAAAGCAACTTTCACATCTCATTACATAGATGAACCTTCACGAAGGAGCTGTTTGAGGAATCAATTCCCAATTATGAACAGACAATTGGAAAAGTTGAACGCTGCGAGGATGATGGTGATGACTAGAAAGTGTTCAAAATCCCAGAAGTTTTGGGTCAAAGCGAGATTCTAGGAGCTGTAATTGCTCTATATGATTTTATTCCATAATTATTCCTAGAAATCTGCTAACAGATATTCTTGTAGACATTTTTTTCTTACTGTAGATAGTTTCCTTTTCTACTTTTTTGTACTTTGCCTATATTAGGGTGCTCTTTATTTGTATTTACATACAACTGAATATATTCAATCACCCTATAAGGTAAAGCTCTCCGAAAACAGTGTTTCTTATCTCCGTTCAATTGGAATTTTCCTGTTCAAAAATTCCCGGGGGATACTTCAGCCTATGCTATCACTGAAACTACTTCAAATGTCACAACAGCCCCAGCAGCCCCAAAACTCAGCAATTTTGATTCCCTTTCCCACTCAGTTCAGATCACTACCATTCATTTAAATGGTAGCAATTTTACGCGGTGGTCTCAGGCAGTTCGTACGTATATCAGAGAATGCAGTTCCTACATATATCATAGGACGACGTAAAATTGGTTGTGTGACTGGAGAGACAAAAGAGCTTCTCTGATGCGGCATATGCAACCTGGGATGAAAAAAATTCCATGATTATGGCATGGCTCGTTAATGCTATGGAGGAAGAAATCAGTCGAAATTATATATGTTATCCAACATCAAAAGAACTCTGGGATAATATAAATCAAATGTACTCTGATTTTGACAATCAGTTTATGAATTGGAGCTAAAGTTAAGCGAAATATGGCAAGGAAAAAAAATCTGTCACCAAGTATTTTAATACTCTTAAAGGGTTATGGCGACCTTAACTATTTAATGACTAAGTGCACAAAAGATGGAAATCACTGTAGGAAGATAGTGGAGTGTACCAGAAATTTTAAGTTTCTGGCTAGTCTCAATACAGAATTTGATGAGGTCAGAAAAAGAATCATTGGCAGACAACCTCTACCTTCTATTGGAGAAGTATTTTCTAAAAGTCTGGAGGAAAGAAAGTCAAAGAAGTGTTATGTTGGGGTATTGACAGGTCAATTGAGAACTCAGCCTTAGCTACTATCTCCTACTACCGCTGCAGCAAATAGGAACCCCAACACCCAAAGGAGGACTGATGAAAAGGCTCGAGTTTTGGTGTGATGTTTGCAATAAACCTCGGCATACACATGAGACATGCTGGAAGATTCATGGTAAACCGACAGATTGGAAACCATGGAGAAAAGAAACAACAAACTTGGAGAACATTTTAACCTAACTGCTAATATTGCTGAGGTGCCCTCTCTGAATAGGGAACAGATGGAGCACCTTCTTCAATTATTGAAATGCAGTCCACCAACTGCTACTCCTATTGATTCATTCTATTGATTCATTGGCACAAATATATTCCCCTGGTCATAAAAAGGTCCAAGTTGAAGATGGTATCCTCTCACCTACTACGGAGAAAGGCTCAATTCCTATCTCTGAAAACATTGAACTTCAATCGGTTATAAATGTTCCTAAACTTACTTGCAATTTATTGTCAGTGAGCAAACTTTCTAAAGATTCTAATTGTTGTGTCACCTTTTTTTATTCTCATTGCGAATTTCAGAATCGGACAACGGGCAAGATGATTGGCAGTGGTAGAATGCAATAGAATGCAAGATGGTTTGCACTATTTGATGAAAAAATCAAAAATAAACAAGTTCAGAACTTTGTTGGTAATGTTAGTTTTTTTATGCTTATGACAAAAGAATGCTTTGGCATCTGAAACTAGGACATCCCAGTTTTTTCTATTTGAAACATTTATTTACAGGTTTATTCAGAGGAGTTGATTGTAATTTGTTGCATTGTGAAGCTTGTGTTTTGTCTAAAAGTCATTGAATGTCTTACAAAACAAAAGCGCATTTTCCATCAAAACTATTTTATTTAGTCCATAGTGATGTATGGGGGCCTTCTAAAGTTCATACTTTGAATGAAAAAAGATGATTTGTGACATTTATAGATGATCATACGAGACTTTGTTGGATTTACTTGATGAGATCAAAATCTGATGTAGAACAAATTTTCAAAGAATTTTAAACTTTTCTTGAAATCCAATCAGAAACTAAAATCAATATGTTAAGAACTAATAAAGGTATTGAATATTTCAATGACTGTTTGAAAAACTTTTTGAAGGAAAAGGGCATCCACCACCAGTCTACTTGTAGGGATACACCCTAACAAAATGGTATTGCTGAACGTAAAAACCGTCATTTATTAGAAGTGGCTAGGTCCCTTATGTTTTCCATGTATGTGCCTAAATATTTGTCGGATGAAGTTGTCTTAATGTCTTGTGATTTAATCAATAGAATGCCTAGCCGTGTTTTGAAGTATGACACACCCCTACAAACCTCAAGAAAAATCTTTCTTACAAATCAGTTAACCACAAATTTACCCTTGACTATGTATGTTCATATACCTAGTCATCTTCGAAAAAGTTAAACCCTAAGGCTGAAAAATGTATTTCTGTAGGATATGCTTCAAATAAAAAAGGGTACAAATGCTTCAATCCAACTACTAGGATATTTAATATAACTATAAATGTTAACATTTTTTAGAACACCCTATTTTTTAGCAAAACTTTTCTTCAGGAGAAGCGAAAATGAAGATCAGTTTGTGAAAGTTTCTCTAGTCCCAACTATTTTTGTTCTTAATAATACTTATTCTATTGTTGGGATTGAATTGTTTGATAAAAAAAAATAGGGGAGCCTAGTCTACCTATGTCAAAGGATAGCGAGTTACAAGCAACACTCCATAATGATAATAATCCTTCTGAACTACATGTTTATACTAGAACAAACTTCATCAAACTACTGGAGAAAATCTAGCTACCCTGGAAGAATCATCATCTCCACTAACTTCATATCTTATCATAAAATATCTAAAAAATATAAGGCCATTATTTCTAAAATCACTAACCAATAGACGTTTAGTAAGCTCTTACTCACTCAGATTAGAGGACAATGGTTTAAGAAGAAATGAATGCCCTTAAAGAGAATGGAACATGAGAAATTGCTGAACTCCCTGAGGGAAAGAAGACTGTGGGATGTAAGTGGGTGTTTACTATAAAATGTAAAGCCGATGGAAGCAATGAAAGATACAAGGCACGCTTGGTTGCAAAATGATCCACACAAACATTCGAGCTAGACTACCAAGAAACATTTGCACGTGTGGCAAAAATTAACTCAATTAGAGTCTTGTTCTCCCTTGCAGTCAACATAAACTGGCCTACAACAACTAGATGTGAAAAATACCTTTTCGAATGGAGATCTGGAGGAAGAGTTTTTCATGGATCAGCCAACAGGATTTGAAGAAAAGGGAGACAGACAAAGAGTTTGCAAGTGGAGAAAATCTCTTTATGGACTCAAGCAGTCACCGAGTGGAAAAGTAGTGAAGAGTCATGGCTATACACAGAGTCAAGCAGATCATAAAATATTTTTTAAACATTCAAGTGAAGGTAAAATTGCTATCCAAATCGTTTATATGAACGATATTATTTTAACAGGTGATGACAGGTTGGAGATTGAAAGATTGAAGATATTACTTGCTCGAGATTTTGAGATTAAAGACTTGAGAACATTGAAGTATTTTCTTGGTATGGAGTTTGCGATATCAAGGAAAGGTATATTTGTTACCCAACAAAAATATGCACTAGATTTACTAAAGGAGACAGGATTAGTCTGATGCAAAGCTGCTAAGACTCCTACTAATACTAATTTAGAGTTACAGCCGGCTAAGGTCAAGGAGATCATCAATAGAGACAGGTTTCAACATTTGGTATGGAGACTGATCTATCTCTCCACACGCCCATATATAGCCTTTGTCGTGAGTATGGTCAGCCAATTCATGCACTCATCTGGACAGGAACACTCTGATGCTCTTTATAAGATCCTCAAATACTTAAGGGGAACTCCAGGAAAAGGTCTCTTATTTGAAGACAGAGGTCATTTGAAAGTTGAAGTTTATACTAATGTTGACTAGGCTGGAAGTATGACAGATAGGAGATCTACTTTTGCGTATTGCAACTTTGTTGGAGGAAACTTATTTACATAGCAAAGTAAAAGCAAAATGTGGTTGCTAGGAGTAGTGCTGAATCGGAGTTTAAAGCAGTTGCTGATGGTGTATACGAAGATCTACTTTTGCGTATTGCAACTTTGTTGGAGGAAACTTGTTTACATGGCAAAGTAAAAGCAAAATGTGGTTGCTAGGAGTAGTGCTGAAGCGGAGTTTAAAGCAGTTGCTAATGGTGTATACAAAACCCTTGTGGATCAAAAAAGTACTTGAGGAACTCAAGATAACTAGTTGTCTTCCTATGAAGGGCTCTGTTACAATAAGGCGGCTATATCAATTGGTCGCGATCCTGTCCTACATGATAGGACGAAACATGTTGAGGTTGATGAGCATTTTATTAAGGAAAAATTGGAGGAAGGTCTAGAACAAGTTGTTGATATTCTCACTAAAGGACTCCAAAGAAACAATTTGACAAGTTACTGAGCAAGCTGGCCATGGAAGACATCTTCAAGCTAGCTTGAGGGGTAGTGTTGGCAATCCCAGAAGTTTTGGGTCAAAGCGAGATTCTAGGAGCTGTAATTGTTGTAAATCATTTTATTACGTAATTATTCCTATAAATTTGCTAATAGATATTCTTGTATAATTGTAGGGTTTTTTCCTACTATAGAGATAGTTTCCTTATCTACTTATTTGTACTTTACCTATATTAGGATGCTTTGTATTTGTATTTACATACAACTGAATATATTCACTCACTCATAAGGGATTCTTTAGAAAGAATATAAAAATGGTATAAACCTAATGCAACCTAGAGTGTTCCTCTGAATATAATCAATCATCATATTACTTGGTACGATTGTTTATTCAAGTGATATCTATTCTCATTCTACCGTTTCAATTCT